>BQKN01027047.1:0-35091 GCA_022839385.1 Asparagus kiusianus
ATGATGCTTATACTCCCTTCGTACGGAGATTGGAGTCGGCCACGTGGACTAATTCTTATATAGTCAGGGCTCGACAGCTTCTGTCCCAGGAAGACAATTACCGGGTTCTCTGCTGCGCTCCTAATTTTGATAGAGCTGACGTGAAGGATGCCCGCTTCATGGACTTGCTTTTCGAGGGCTCATCTTCTTTGGAAGAAGGCACATTCAACTGGCTTCTTATGATCAGGTTGGGCTACCTGGTCTACCGCTTGCGGGAGAAGTGCTTCATTAAGCCTTATGTGCCTTCTCGGTTCGCCAGACAGTTTGGATATGACCAACTCTATGTTGGCAATCCTAACCCGGCGTTAGCTCAGATTGGGAACTTATATGAAGGAGCTCGTGCATGGTACTTCTTTTTCACTAGGGGAACCCATGCACAATTCACTTTACCCAATTTGCCGCCTGGCTGCTCCACTGTTGCTGATTTCCGCAACTGGTATGAAGAAGTTTCCCAAGTCCCGGGGTATGATATTTATACTTCATGTATAAGTGAAATTCAGGCGTTGTATCGTTCGAGGAGCCGTTCTTCCATCACTCGTTTGCCGGGGGTAGAAGAATATCTATCCTGCGAACAAGAAACAACCAGAGCCGTTGAAGCTCCTAGGAATTTGCCTACCATCGAATCTCCCAAGGAAGAAATTCCTATGGGGATCAAAGAGGAAACACCGATTGCTGACTCTCCCGAAGAAAAGCCAATTCCAGAAGCGTCTGTTCCTGAACCTCGTATTCTGAGATCGGGTAAGAAGGCTCTTTCTACTGCTGAGCAAGGCGAGTATGACAGGAGGATGCGTAAACGACTGCCTGTCGTAGCCAAAAATTCAAAGAAGACCAAGTTGATGGGAGATGCGATACGATTAGCACGTGCTGCATCTCCTAAAAACAGAGAGGATATTACGCTTCCAGCCGCTCCTCCAAGTCTAGAAACGACAAGCGGTGGGCCGGAACCGGCTATCTCTGACTCACTGTCAGATTGATCAATATGGCATTATCTGAGGTGGCGCACACCTCTACTCGCACTGATTATGCAAATTGTTTTATTTATCTGACTGCTCAACCTCCAAGCTCAGAAACTTTGAGAGAGCTCATCGAACAACTAGAGCGTTGGATGCAAATGACCGTCGACGCTGTTAGCCTCGGGGGTGTGAGCTTCAAGGTTTTCGAACCTCACTTGCTGGAATGTCTATCCAAGATTAGGAATCAGGGCGATAAGATATGGACCGAGAACTGTCGCGAGAGCATCATTATCTTGGAATATGAACTGGAGTTCCTTTCCCTGCTGCAACGTGACGACATAGGGCCAGAAGTGGATCGGGTTCTTTCTGAGGCCAAGGCTCTGAAGGCACAACAGCAAGAGGCTCTTCGGAAGAGCTTATCCGAAACAGAACCTCATCTTGATCACCTGCGTGGGGAACATATCCGGGTACAGGAGGACATGGGCAATCTCGCTGTGGGTCTCCGGGATACCGCAGCAGAACTTACTCGCGCTGGTGTTGAAATTCCTCAAATAAACGCTCAGCTAGCTGATGGTACGAAAATTTTAAAAGGGTTAGCCGCTTATTACGACGGGCTCTTCAAATGCTATTGCGACGAAATCGTTGCTGCCGACAAGCTTCGGCGAGAACTTGCAGAAGCAACGCCTAATGAAGAGGAGCTCAAGAGCAAGATTACTGAAGAAATCAGAAAGGCTCGCGAGGAGAATATATCAGCACTGAAAGCTAAGCTCAAGTCTTTTAGACTGATGAGTCCCGATGCTTAGGATTTGCGCCATTTTTGGTGGAGGAATAAATTTGTATCATTTTCCTTTCAATTGCTTTCATCTTTGTATTGGAATTAACAATATTGAATGGAAATTATTTCATTTTAGTTTTCATCATCTCTTTTGTTGAAATATGATTTCAAGACAATGAACAGTAATGCAAATGCTGTAAATATAGTGTCAACTCAATATGAAAACGAAATTCTCTTTATTATTACTTGAAATAATTCCAGAAAATTTCAATCGTCAGAGGTGTAGTGTTAACATGACGAAATACAAATAGAATTACACTATAAATTGGCAACCCCCAGCCTGATTTAGCTAGGGTTTAGGGGGCTACATGATTCACGGGAAATATCTCTTTAAGAATTTCCCATTGATTGGCATCATGAGCCTGTCTCCTTTTTGATTAATAAGGCGATAGGCTCCATTCAAATAAACTGATTCTATTACGAAGGGCCCCTCCCACTTAGGATTAAACTTCCCTTTGGTTTTGTGTGTCATCACCATGGGTCGCCTGTTGGCCAAAACCAAATCGCCTTTCTTGAAGGTCCGTTCCTTAACCTTTTTGTTGTAGGCTTTAGAAATACGAGCTTGGTACAACTCAATCTGTTGCTGAGCTTGAAGTCGTTTGTCATCCAAGGCCTCAAGTTCTTGCAGGCGTCGTTGGTGTTTCTCTTCTTCTGTTAGTCCAGTTGTGATTGCGACTCTCAGAGAAGGGATCTGGATCTCTAATGGTAGCACAGCTTCGCAGCCGTATACCAGAGAGAATGGTGTAGCTCGCGTAGGGGTCCTCACCGTCGTACGGTAAGCCCACAGACATTCACCGAGTCTTTCATCCCAATCGCGCCGACTCTTAGAAACAAACTTTTTGAGAAGCTTCACTATGGTTTTGTTGAAAGCTTCTGCAAGACCATTTGCTGGCGGATAATATGCTGTAGATGCGACACTTTGGATTCTGAATTTGTCACAAAATCTCTGAAACCCAAAGCTGACGAACTGTGTCCCGTTGTCATGAACTATTCGCCTCGGGACTCCAAAACGGTAGATGACGTGATGCTTGATGAACTTGATCACATTCGAAGTCTTGACTTCTTTCAACGGGATAGCCTCTGCCCATTTAGAGAAATAATTGGTTACGGCCAGAATGAACCGGTGCCCTTTGGAGGTTGGAGGAGAAATTGGTCCGACGACATCCATGCCCCATTCTTCAAATGGCCAGGATGCAGATGTGGGATGTAAGTTCCCAGGTGCTTGATGGATGAAATCCCCATGAATTTGACACGCGTGACAACATTTAGCATAATCAACCGCGTCCGAAAACATCTTCGGCCAATAATAGCCGATTCGTCGGAGACGATCTCCTAATTTAGCTCCGGGCTGATGAGCTCCGCACATCCCGTCGTGAGCTTCTTTAAGGGCTTCCCTTGCTTCCTTTCGAGAAAGACATCAAAGCAAAACCCCATCATGGGATTTACGATACAGAGTCTGAGAGACTGCATCGTAATAGAATCGGAGGGCCTTTCGTTTGATGGCGGCCGCTTCCTTAGGGTCATCGGGCAAAATTCCGTATAGGACATAGTCGATATATGAAAATCGCCAATCTCTAGACTCGAATTCGATAGAGGTTGTACAGACTTCTTCCGTCATTGTCTTGTCTGAGATTTCCTCCTTAGGAATCTTGGAGGAGTATAGTTCACGCCCTGCGACGGGGATCGTCGTTTCGGTACCTGGCGGTAATGCCAGCGAAGTTGCCAATGAAGCCAAAGCATCAGCGTAAGCGTTTTGGACCCGTGGGATGTATTCAATAAAGAATCCCTCGAACTTCTTAGCTTGCTTCAGCACTGCAAAGTAGTACGGGATCAGGTCCTCATGACGTACTTCGTATTCCCCTCGGACTTGATTTACAATGAGCTGAGAGTCACCATAAGCCTCAAGATGCCAAATATTAAGTTCTTCAGCAAGTTGCATCCCTACTAACAAAGCATTATACTCAGCTACATTGTTGGTACAAGGTTCGATTAGGGAAAATCCTCTTGGGATTATGTGACCGTTAGGAGAGACGAACACCACTCCTACTCCTGCAGTAATCGCTCCATGAGGGTTTGCTCTAGATGCACCGTCGAAGAATAATTTCCACACTTGTGTAGATTCTTGAATGACGCAAGCTTCGGCAACTTCATCAGGTAATTCTTCATAGAGCTTAGATGTTCTTGGCACGGGGTGATCGGCTAAGAAGTCTGCCAATGCTTGACCCTTGACTGCTTTTTAGGGCATGAATTGCATGTCATATTGTGACAAGAGTATGGCCCACTTTGCGAGCCGGTAGTTTAGAGACTATGGTTTTGTCATCAGGACTCTCAAAGGGTTTACCTTAGAGATGACATGAATTTTTTGTCCGACTAGGTAATGTCACATCTTTTGAACTGCGAATACCAAAGCGACACATTCTTTTTCGACCGGGTTATACCGATGTTCGGCTCCCATCATGGTCCTGCTTAAATAGTAGATGGCTTGCTCTTGCCCTTGATCGTTATTCTGGGCTAACAAAGCTCCGAGAGAATGATCCATGGCCCTCACATATAACAGGAATGGTTTTCCTGATATAGGGGCCACGAGAACAGGTGGCTGGGTGAGATATTTCTTGATCTCCTCGAACACTTTTTGACATTCCCTATCCCAAACGAAGGATACCCCTTTCTTCATGAGCTTAGAGAAAGGTTGGCAGCGTCCCGAAAGATTGGATATGAATCTCCGGATGTAAGCTAATCTGCCTTGCAACCCTCTGAGTTCTTTGAGATTCTTTGGCGGTGGCATGTCTTGGATAGAATGCACCTTTTCGGGGTCGAGAGAAATTCCCTTGGATGTGACAATAAATCCTAGGAATTTTCCACTTGATACCCCGAAAAATGATTTTGTAGGGTTCATCTTCAGCTGATGTGTTCGCATGATTTCGAACATTGTCCTCAAGTCTGCAAGATGATCATCCTTACATTGACTTTTTACTGCTATATCATCAACGTAGCACTCGATCTTCTTACGCAGATGTTCGTGGAAGATTGTGTTCATTGCACGTTGATAAGTTGCACCGGTATTTTTCAAGCCGAAGGGCATCACTGTGTAGCAATACACCCCCAACGGTGTTCTGAATGCGGTATGCTTCTCGTCGTCTGGGTGCATCTTGATCTGATTGTACCTGGAGAATCCGTCCATGAAAGACATTCTTTCATATCCACAGGTGTTATCGATCATAACATCCGTGATAGGTAGCGGGAATTCGTCTTTCGGACAAGCTGCGTTAAGGTCGCGGAAGTCGATGCATATCCGGACCTTACCGTTCTTTTTGGGAACTGGAATAATGTTGGCTACCCAGTCTGGGTGTTGTTCTTCCCTGACAAAACCCGAGTCTATAAGCTTTTTTACTTCAGACTCGATTGATTCCATAATTTCCGGACGAAACCTATGTTGTTGTTGTTTAACGGGTTTTGCATCCGGATCGATATTGAGACGATGCGTGGCCACTTTTGGGTCAAGACCGGGCATGTCTTCATAATTCCAAGCAAAGACATCTATATATTCTCGGATGAGAGATACAAGATCTTCTTTCTCAGATGGTGGTAAGCTTTCGCTTATGAAAATTGGTTTGGGGTCGTGTTCATCTCCCATGTTAATCTGGACCACTTTGTCCTCAGTAGGTGGTTCGCGTTGTTCAAACCGCATATCCCACAGGATGTTGAGGCGTTTGATCCAAGGATCGCTAGTTGATTCAATTAGTTCTTCATCACCCCCTGCGTCTTCATCTGGATGACTAGTCGAAACCATATTCACGGTCAGATTTCTAAAGAAAGGTCCGACACTGACATCAGACTCGTATGCAGATGTTCCGGATGAGTGGTCCCGATGCAGATGATTACTTATTTCATTCTCTAAGACAGCGGGAGGTGTGACAAATCCTAAACCCCTTCTAGTCTTTTGGTAGTAATCTGGGGGTTTCCCTTCGGGGGTTAGGGACATTCGGATTGGTGTTCGCCTTCCCTTCTCGAAGTTTAGACCCTGTTTTTCATCAAAGTCATACCCCATTTGTTTCATTAACCGGAGGGAGTTAGGTTCGTGATAATGGAATTGAGGAACTCCATCATCTTCCTCTGAACTTCCTCGTTTGAGTTGTATGGGTTTGACCTTCCCGAAACAGATCGGCTTCCGCCCTTTCCTTTTGGATGGGACTTTGAAGAAGGCCTTCTGTGCATCCTCTATTTCTTCATCTGAAACGAGGGATGACTCGATTGGCAACGTGAGGGATGCCTCTGTGCACAGTACGTGCCATGGGTTGGTACCTGCATTAGCATTATTCTCTATTTGTTTATTTTTAGAGGGAACACCAGACAAGTACGCCAAAATAAAATCTTTATTAATGCACCACTCGCCCACACTCGGTACATTATTATTGTCACCCTGACCCATTACATCAAAGTTTAATTCCCAAGGACAGTCTTCATCAGGATCTGGTTCAATGTCAGCTTCGTTACCGTTGTCTACATCTTCTTTCTCCTGGGATTCCAGGTAGAAAACGGAGTCGGTGTGGAAATTCTCGACTCCTCGGAAGGGGTATTTCTCTGCAATCAGAGTTCGAACTTCCCCCTCGTCGTTGGCATACTTCATAACCTGATGCAGAGTAGATGGGACAATGCGGTTCGCATGCATCCAGGGTCGTCCTAATAAAAGATTGTAGGACGTGTCCGCATCTATGATGTAGCAAGTCACTTCAGACTTAAGGTCTCCGATTTGACACCTGAGTTTGATCTTCCCCAGGGGCCGAGTACTGTTTGTGTTGAACCCGAAGATGGTTGTTTGAGTTGTGTTCAGCCGATGTATAGGGATTCCTAAGACCTGCATAACCCTGTAAGGCATGATGCTGAGTGCTGAGCCCGGGTCTACTTGGACACGACTGATTTTGGAGGATCCGATATACCCCGTATAGTATAGAGGTCTGTCGTGTTGGTGTTTGACCTGCATATCTTCCTGAGTAAAGGATATGTAAGGTAGACTTCTTGCTGCTTGCAGGCATTGTAGGCAAGTTTGTTCTTCAGAAGCTTCGGGAATTGGAGCGACTTGCGTAATGAAGCTCTCCGTATTCTTCAATGCTTCAATCAGAGCTTCCTTGGTGGTTTTGGATAACCTCAGGAGCTCATATAAGGTAATCCTGGCCGGTATGCTGGCTAGCTGCGCCATGACGTTGAATTGGAAAGGAGTGCTCGACTCCCCGGGTTCCTGGTGAAGATTTTTATTGAACCGGAGCTCCTTTTGTTTTCCTTTGTCAACCGGCTTCTTCGGCACAGAACCCCCAGCGTCTTGGGGCTGTTCTTCCATCTCTTGGGCATTCTGGCCGTAATCCCTCAAGTAGGCTTTTCCTGACCGAGTGCCAGGGTTGTCTCCTAGATATGCTGCCAGAACAATCCTCTCTTCCTCTGAATCGGTGAGAGGTTTGAGGTGATCATCATTTTCAGCAATGGAGGGGCTAATCATGTTGGAAGACTTAGCCTTGCCTCCTTTCTTCTTGGACGAGGTGTTCATCCATTGTTGATCTCTTAGCAGGTCAGGGTGGACTCACATGATTTCCCCTTTTGGTGTGGTGAGGGGTACCAACCCCCTGTCCTTCTGACTATGCAAGTCAACATTCTTCAGGTGCATCTCTCCCTTATGAATAGGAACGACGCCATTTGCAGTGGTCACCGGTGGGAAGTCGCCGAATTGGACCGCTATCAAGTTGGTAGACACGGTCTTCTGCTCGGGCTTCAAAGTGAGCACATTAGCATTTACCAAATTCTGCAAGATGTCTTTGAAGACATAGCATTTTTTGGTAGGATGCCCAAGGAATCTGTGATAACAGCAATAGTTAGGGTCATCCACTTTTCCTGCTTCATCCGGCTTCCTGATTTCAGGCAACTGCAGCTTGTTGTTCTTTCGAAGCAATTGGAATAGGGTATCCACGTGCTCCTCTTTGAACAAATATTGCTTGGGCGTTCTTTGTTGATTTGGCGTCTTGCCTTGCTTATTGGGCGGTGGTACTCGCGTGTAGTCGGCTGCTAAAGTCTCTTTTCCCTTAGACCGCTGGGCATTTTGCTGATTGCGTTGCTGCTACGGCTTGGGTTGTGGCACTTCTTCAGCTTTGACTCGTGCCACTATCTCTTCAGCTTGTTCTCCTTGCGACACCAGCTGTCTCCAGGAGCGACACTCCGCTACCCCCATCTGGGCAAGGAGCTGAGTCTGCAGGTTATGCCTGTAAGTTTCAACCAAGGTTGATTGGGTCATACCTGAGGGGCATCGCAATGCTATGCTACGGAATCTCTCCACGTAAGCCTTAATGGACTCTCCCTTCTTTTGCTTAGTGGCGAGAAGAGTTAGGACCGAGACCTCCGTGTCGTCCTCAAAGAACCTGGCCAAAAATAGCCTTTCTAGGTCTGCCCATTTCTGGATAGATCCGGTAGGCAGTTTCATAAACCATTCAAAGGCGACCCCTTTTAGAGTGCCGATGAATAAGCGGGTCAAGATTGCGTCATTTGCTACTACATCACCAGTCTGGGATTTGAAGTAGTAAATGTGCTGATTCGGCGATCCCGTGCCATCGAACGGTTGTAAGGTTGGAGCCTTAAATTTTGGCGGGTAGGGAGCTGTATCCCATTCCGCAGGATAAGGCCGCACTACTCCTTCTTCGCGAAGCTCGCTCCTGTTGGCAATTGTATTAAGGCGAGCCTCCAATTCGTCCACCTTGGTGGATTGAGGGTGCAGTTCTTTTTTCATCTTCCTCTCACCTTCGGAAGAAGATTCAAGATTGTGAGTCTCACGATCTGAATGTTCGTGCGCTTTTTGCTTTCCCTTTGAAGTTGTCTTCCGGGAAGACTCAGGTTTGTGGCCTTTTTCAGCAAGGAGCTGGGCCAACATATCCTTTACTTGAAGAAGTATCTCCTGTTGTGCTTGAAGCATGACGTGGTGTTCATCAACTCTCTTAACTAAATCTTCATGATTCCCTGTTGTGTAAGCAGAGACTTCACGAGCTACAACAGAGCTGGAAGATTGGGATTCGGCTATTGCCGAATGCTCCTCATTAGAAACGATCCCCTTGGCTAACCTCTGGTAATTAACCGCACGAATAGCTCCTGTACGAGTTCGGGTATGTTGGTACACCCCTTCAAACTCTTCGCACCTTTCCCGAACAGTGGGGGAATGACTCCTTTGCGATTCTTCGGAATCAGGTTGCGAGGCTTTCCCTTGGCCAATCATATTGATAGTGACCTGAGGGTACTCAGATTCATCTGCCTTCTTTTTGTATCGGCGTCGTCGTTTGGCAGGTCTAACAACGTTTGCTAACCTGTCGAACACGGATTGAGGAGGTGTGGATGCGCAACAATGGCATTCTGACAGGACTGCCGATATAAGCCTCTCACGTTGACATGAGTGAGCTGCTTGCTGCGGTGGTTTCCCTCTTGACAATAACTCCCGCAGATCAGGAACTTGGGAGGAAACTTTCCCCGGGTGCGGAGGCGGAGATGGAACCCCCTACCCTTGGGTAGGTGAAATTGGTTCTTGTCGAACGTAGATTTTGAAACCACACTGATCTTTCTGAACCTGGCGGACCTCTTGACGATCGCGTTCTTGAAGAGCAACGCGAGGGTCACGTTCCTGAAGGGTAACGCGAGGGTCGCGTTTGGATTTATAAACGTTAGGCCGAGGCCTTCGTTTAAATGATGAAACAGACCCGCGAGGGTCATGTTTTGTTTGAACGCGCCCCTGAGGGTCGCGTTTATTTGGCGAAACAGACCCGCGAGAGTCATGTTTTGGTTGAACGCTTCCCTGAGGGTCGCGTTTGTTTTTGGCAGCTTCCTTCTGAGGGCTGCGTTTTGAAGAAACAATGCGCCACTCAGGGTCGCGTTTCAGCTGAATTAGCCGAGGCTTATAGTCGGGCTCATTGCCACGAAGTGAGCGTTCTATTTTGGGAACGCCAAGTTTGGCTGAAGCTTTAGGAACGCGATCCTCGCGTTGTGCCAGCATTCGGCTTTCACACAAGTGTGCTCGTCGTATGGATCTTCTCCGTCTGCGAGCGGCGTTCTTCTTGGCTTGTTTCAAAGCCTTAGCAGCAGCGTCGTTGACGCTTATGGAACTCGTCTCCTCCAGAGGCCGTTTGTGTCCTGAAGTATATCCAGCTGACGCGGAGGTGGGATTTTCAACTAGCAGAGCTAGTTTGAGTTCCTGGCCGAAGGAGAGGGCTTTCTTCGGTGTTTCAACAACAGAATCGACCTCCTTGGAGATCTTGCGGACACCACGCTTAGCTTTGGAGCTAAGGGATCCAGAGGATAAGGCTTCCTCATATTTAGCTTGATCAAACTCCACGATGAGAGTTTCTACAGTTGTTCCCGTGAGGTGGACGTCGGATTGCGCCACCACTTCTTCGTCGGAAAAGCTAGTCCCCAGCGGAGTCGCCATCTTTTGTATGTTGGAAAATTGCAAGGAAGAGAACAAAAGAAAATTGAATTGAATTCCTTTAATCTCGATTACAACTTGATTACAAAAGAGAAGAAAACGAATTTGGTTTTCTCCTTTGTTTAAAAAAAACTGGGTTCTTCTCGGTAGCGATGGAATGCCTCCTTCGATTGCTCGCGTCGAATTTGCTCTCCGTTGACGATCTGACCGTCTCTTGTCTCGTGGGAACGATGAACTTCTGTGGGAAGTTTTATACGTAACTCTTCAACGAGTTTAAGAACTCTGAACGAGTTAAAACTCTGTAGATAGAGTTATTAGAACCGAAAATTCGGTTAATGATCAAGCTGTCATTCTGTTGTTGAAGAATCCTCTCAGATTTGATCTTCTGAGATCGATTCAAAAATCCTATCTTCAAGGATTTCGCTGCTGCTATTACTGAACCGCCGAAGCTGAGTGGTTGAGATCCTCTAGGATTCGCCTCTGCTGCTCTTCCCTTTAGATTCTGAAAAATCCAGTCTCCAGGATCTAACCCTTGATTCGTTGGGTTCGTTGAGATTTTATAGGGGGATAAGAGGTTGTAACTGCCCTCTAAATCTGCTCCTACGTGGGCGTGATTTCCTCAGATCGTTGGAAAACAGTTCTGAAACCGTTCGACTCGTGTTTGAACAAGTCAAACGCCCAATCTGGCGTTCAGAACCCAACTTAGTATCTTAGGATTGAGACGCGAGGTTGGGTGTTGGCTGAACACTGATGAACGCGAGGGTCGCTCGTGTTTTGGCTTGTTGCCTGCTTGGAAACGCGGGGGTCGGTGTGAGTTGAACCCCTACGAACGCGAGGGTCGCTCACAGTTGATTTGTGACTTGGAAACACGGGGTCACCTGCACTTCCATAATTGTAACGCGGGGATAACTTCCGCGTTTTAGAAGAAGTTTGTTGACTTGTAACCTCTTCTATAAGGTTTTGCAAGGACCGTCATTCAGTAATCCTCGCTTTTGTTGTTGTGGAGTGTGAAAGTCGTCAGATTGTAACTTCCACTGTAGATTGTGAAGCCTGCTGAATAGAGTTTCCATCAGTTGTCAGAAGTGTCGTCGAATTGTAACTCTTCTCGATCTATGTAAAAAGTCCTCCATTTGTAGTTTTCGCTTATCGACCCGAAAGCTATTTGATTGTAGCTTTCATTGTTGGAATTTGTCGGGAATCAACATCCATAGTGTCTTTTAGACGAATATTTGCCCACAACTCTCTACCAATCAACTCGCCAACTAAGTCCAACCTTTTATTTTTTAAATCATTCCACTGCTCATCAGCATCTATAATAGTTGCTAATATAATATTGGTCATGTTGTTGTCGCAACCATCAAGATCAATCATCTCAAACATGAGGTCGTGTTTGTAGCGATTATAGTGCTGCGGATGTAATGATTTAGAAATTTTTTCTGTTTCGATCGCAAGGATGAATTCTGCTTCTTGATTCGAAGGAACCATTGCCTTGTAATCTCGTAGGGATCAACTATCTATTGTGATTTTTAGACAGCGGTGAATTTGAGCTTCCGTTCCAGAGAAAAAAGAGGGGAACTCTCTGTGATTTAACCCCAAATTTGTCCCAGCCCTTATTAATTAAGGAGAGAGGGAGTTGTATTTAAAGAGGGGGGTTTGTATTTAAGAGAGAGTGTTGGAGCATTGATTTTAGATTAAAATCAATTGCTATTTGTTGAGAGATCTCAAGTTTGAGATCTTCTCTCTTATTTGTAATTTCTTGTTATTAATAAGAAATTATTGTGCTGCTCCCGTGGACATAGGCAGATTTACCGAACCACGTAAAATTTGGTGTCTTGCATTTGTGGTACTTGTTTTCTGATTGTTGATAAGTATTCCAATCCCGTTTGTAATTTGTGTGTCGTCGCTTCCGCCGGGCACAACAAGTGGTATCAGAGCTCCGGGTTTGACTTGGAGTTCATTTTGGAGAAGAAAGCTAAAGCTTGGATTCTCATTTGAAGAGATTGGATTATCAACATGGGTGATACTAGCAGGGCTAATTCAAGTGCTACAAGTACATCGAGGTCGGCTTTGACAAAGGCGATCCAAAATTTGAGCATCAGTAATACTAAGATTGATGTTCCAAAGTTCGGCGGTAAGATAAATTTCGGTTTGTGGATGTGTCAAGTGATGGATGCATTAGACGTCCAAAATTTAGAGGAGACTCTTGAGTTACAAGAGAAACCCGAGGACATGGAGGATAAGATTTGGAAGAAAATGAATAGTAGAGCGTGTGGGGTTATTCGTTCATGTTTGACGCCGGATTTGATCTATGATGTGATGAACGAGACGTCGGCGAAACGGTTGTGGGAAACACTCAATGAGAAGTATCTTACGAAGAGCATTGAGAATCGGCTTTACTTGAAGAAAAGGTTTTACCAATTCAAGATGAAGAGGGGAGTTTCCATCAGGGAACATGTCAATAACTTCACAAAATTACTATCGAATATGGCCAATGTGGATATCATGGTAGAGGATGAAGATAAGGCGATGTTGTTGCTATGTTCATTGCCAGAGGATGATTTCGGTACATTTGTCCTTACGATGATAAATGGTAGAACCACTGTCAGCTATAAGGAGGTGACCTCAGCATTGGTATATTATGAGTTGAGAAAGAGTGATAGTGAACCCTCCGAGAAGGCATCGGGAGATGCATTGACAGTGAGAGACCGTAGTCCAAACCGCCGTCCATTTAATCGCTCCAAGTCGAAGAATAAAGGTGGCTATAAGAGTGTTGGTAGGAATCAATGTCGTTTCTGTAAAGAAGACGGACATTGGAAGATCGACTGCCCAAAGTTGAAGGATAAAACCGGGAAGAATAAGGGAAAAGTCGTACAGGCTTCAGAGGTGAATGTTGTCAAGGCTAGTGGCAACAATTCAGATTCAGATTCTTTAGGCTACTCATGCCCAGCATTACCGTCAGTTTGTTATGCCGACTCTACAGAGTGGATGTTGGATTCAGGTGCTACATACCATATTTGCCCGAGGAGGGATTGGTTCTCCAGCTTTGAGGAGTTGGAAAGAGGGGATGTCGTGCTCATGGGTAATGATCACGTATGTCCTATTGGTGGTATTGGTACAGTTCGGATCCGAATGTGTGACGGAGTGACTCGGGAGCTGAAGGAAGTGAGATTCGTTCCTCAATTGACGAAGAATATCATCTCGCTTGGAACTTTGGAGGCAGCTGGTTATCGGGTGGTCTTAGAAAATGTAACTCTGAAGGTCACGAATGGGTCCATGGTGGTGATGCGAGGTGTCAGAGAAAATAACCTTTACTACTTGAAGGGAAAGACAGTAACAGGGGGTCTGGCAGCTTCGATTACCACAGAGGAGGATACTACCAGCTTATGGCACATGAGATTAGGACACACTGGTGATAAGTCCCTGCAGGTATTGGCAAAACAGGGGCTATTGAAGGGTGCAAAGACCTACAAGATGGAGCTGTGTGAACATTACATACTTGGAAAGAAGATAAAAGTAAAATGCGGCACCGCAATTCACAATACCCAAGGTATATTGGATTATGTTCATACTGATGTTTGGGGTCCTTCCAAAAACACATCTTTTGGTGGGGCCAATTATTTTATCACTTTCATTGATGATTATTCCAGGAGGAATTGGGTATACCCCATGAAGTATAAACATGAGGTCCTGGATATATTTGTGGAGTGAAAGAAGAAAGTGGAGCTACGGACAGGTAGAAATGTGAAGGTTCTCCGTTCGGATAATGGTGGTGAGTACAAGAGTGATCCGTTTCTGCAGTTTTGTTGGGATCACGGCATTAGACGACACTTCACAGTTCGTGAGACACCGCAACAAAACTGGGTAGCTGAATGATTGAACCGTACCTTGCTGGAGAAGGTACGATGTATGATGATACAGAGTGGATTGTCAAGATCCTTTTGGCCCGAGGCATTGGTTTATGCAAGCTATCTCGTGAATAGGTTATCGTGCACTGCGATACATGGAAAGACTCCTATGAAAAAATGGTCTGGTTCAGCGGCTAGTGATTATGAGTCGCTTTGAATATTTAGGTGTCCTGCTTATTACCATGTTAGTGATGGTAAATTAAATTTGAGGGCGAGCAAAGCAGTCTTTGTGGGCTTTAGAGATGGAGTTAAAGGCTTCAAGTTGTGGGATCCACAAGATAAGAAGATGATCATTAGCAGAGATGTCACGTTTGATGAGGCTCACATGATGAGGTCTCAGATTCCTCAGCAGGTGGAGGAAGGCCAGACTAGTGGGTATCACAGCAGGTGGAGGATGATGTGACTCCACAGACTTCAGATAGCACTGTATCTATCAAGACTCCTACAGAGGTGACGCTGGGAGGAGATGATATGACAGATGAGCAGGTGGATGATATAGTGGATATTGGGACTCAGGAACAGGGTCATGTTCAGGAGTCCATTGCAGCTAATAGACCAAGAAGAAACATTCGTCGGCCAGCTAGATATGATGATGTCATGGTTGCATATGCTTTATCAGCAGAAGTCGTTGATGATTTGGTTCATTCTACATTCAAGGAAGCAGAATCAAGCACTGATTCGGTTAGGTGGAGAGAAGCTATGGAGGAAGAGATGCAGTCTCTTCATAAGAACGACACTTGGGAACTTGCAAAGCTACCGAATGGTAAGAAGGCTATTGGATGCAAGTGGATGTATGCAAAGAAAGAGGGATCTTCTGATGGGGATATTCGGTACAAAGCCAAATTGGTTGCTAAAGGGTATGCCCAGCTTGAGGGCGTTGATTATAATGAGGTATTCTCACATGTTGTAAAACATTCGTCGATAAGAATACTATTAGCGTTAGTGGCACAGCTGAATTTGGATTTGGTCCAGATGGATGTAAAAACAACCTTTCTACAGGAGACTTAGAAGAGGAGATCTACATGACACAACCTATGGGGTTCAAAGCTGCAGGAAAGGAAGAATTGGTATGCAAGCTGAAGAAGTCTCTTTATGGATTGAAGCAATCGCCGCGACAATGGTATAAGAGATTCGACGGCTTCATGATTGGCCGAGGGTACACGATGAGCCCATATGACCCGTGTGTTTACATGCACAAGCTACAGAATGGTGAGTATATTTATTTGTTGTTATATGTTGACGATATGCTCATAGCTTCTCGGAATACTTCAGCTATTAGAAAGTTGAAAAAGGAGCTGTCATCCGAATTTGAGATAGCATGTGAAGGAGTATATGGCGTTGACTGAAGCTGTGAAGGAGGTTTTGTGGTTGCAGGGGTTATTGGATGACTTGGGGATTGCACAGGATACCGTCATGGTACATTGTGATAGCATGTCAGCTATCTATTTGGCCAAGAACCAGATATATCATGCCCGTACAAAGCATATTGATATCAGATTCCATTTTGTTCGAGACGTATTGGATGATGGAGACGTCAGATTGGAGAAGATCCACACAAAGGATAATCCGGCAGATATGTTGACCAAAGTTATCACTGGAGTGAAATTTTATCATTGTTTGGAATTGTTGAGCATTCTGAAAGTCCCCTGATGCCGCTAGGAAGGAACCCTAGAGGGGGGTGAATAGGGTTTATGCTAATCTAATCCGATTTATGCCAAATTAAAGCTTATTGACAAATATCCTAGCAAGTATGATATATGACAAGATATATATGCAAGGATATACAACTAATACAAGGTTGAAACAAACAAAATAAGATAGTGGGAATATAAACAATATGAAATTGACAAAGGCAATATAAATATGAAAATAAGTGCGCCAATGCAAACACAAACAAAACGATATGTTCACGAGGTTCGGTCCGCCTGACCTACGTCCCCGCTCCTCACCTCGAGGAGATCTCCACTATCACACCGGGTTTTCTACGCTTACCCGAAAAACGTTTACACCTCACAATACGGTTTTCTAGCTAACCGAAAACTTTACAATAGCTCACAATGTAACTACACTAACTACAATCTCAAGTGTTGGTCTCTAGCCCGTGTCTCCCTCAAGTGCTCGGAATTATCACCTCTCTCTAGGCTACCGACGCCACTACTCTTGGGACAACCCCGTCTCTCACCACACACTCCTTTTGGTGTACTAGTGTAATACAAGTGATCTCACAATGAAAGCTCAATACAAATAAATCGTTCTCTACAATAGATGAGAACACAATGTAGGCTCACTCTCAATGTCACAAACCCACAACCTCAATATATATTATGAATGTAAATACAATAAGCTCAATAGGTTGTGTGTGAACAATGAGTATAAATAAAATTCTAACTCAGTTAACAAACTAGCAATAAATGGTAATATGAAAATCAAAACGAATTGCTAGAGAATAGAGTTAGGAAAACTTCTCTATAAACACAAAGAGAGGATGAAGAAGATTGAGGATGAATCCCTCAATTGACAACGTGATCTTCCTCCTTTGTAAACACAAACCGAAACTTTGAAACAAGGCTTTAAACACCTTTAAACAAACTTAATCAAACTTTAAACCCTTGTTAAACTTTCTTAAAACATTCTCTTCATTATTTTTGAACTGAGGATATGTGGGGGTATTTATAGGAACCCCAAAGCCAAGAGAAAACAAGGCAAAATGACCAAAAACCTAAAAACAAAACAGTCTGAAAATATAACCGTTACAGTGTTATGAGTCGACTCGTACTTTTTATGAGTCGACTCATAAGTAGCCGTTACAGTGTAAAAATCAGCTTATGGGTCGACTCATAAAATTCATGAGTCGACCCATCATGCATGGGTCGACTCATGAGGTCATGGGTCGACTCAGCAGAAACAAAACATATATTCCAGCATAGATCTTGAGTCGACTTATGACAGTCATGAGTCGACTCAACCTGATGGGTCGACTCATGATGTTTGTGAGTCGACTCATCAGAAGCAAAATGAAAACTACACAATAGTTTATGAGTCGACTCGTCACTGTTCATGAGTCGACTCATGACATGCACACAGCCTGTTTTAAACAGTACATGTCAACTTAAAACAGGGTATAAAAATATCAAATAAATTCAGAAAAATGTAAAACTTTGGGAAATCATTATAAACATGTTAATGAACATGTTGCAAAAAGAATTTTTGGAATTGCATTCCCCAAAAGTGAAAACTCATCATTTTTACAAATATGTTCAAAACATGAAAATATGAGATACTATAATTTTGATGTTTTGACATAAACCAACTTTTGAAACTTTGTGAAATGTTTTTATAGACTTGATAAAAAAGTATAAACTATCGTTGTTAAGTCTATAAACCATACAAACCAAAAACACAATGTTTTTCCAAATGCAATAGAATATGAAACATATAAAAGTATATATGAATGTAAATTTGTTTCATATCTATATAGCTAAACCAAAACACAATAATAAATATGAAATGTGTAATCTCATATTTATGAACATGAAAACTCAAAACTATGTGTATATATATATACCTATATATATACATGGAAACCAAACATATATGTATATATGAAACTATATATATACATGAAAACCAATATAATATGTGTGTATAATATTGAGCTTAAGGTACTTAACACACATAATATAAATCCTAAACTAGATTACCCAAGCTGATCTTGATCTTCAATAAGCTTTATCTTGGTACACATGCGGATGAAGCGGGATCTTGGATCTTTAACTTGAATGCAATGCTTCAACCACTACTCCGCCAACCTCCATTGGATATGATCGTGAATGCGCAATTCCATCCATCCTCCAACTACGTTGTTTGTCTAGAATGCCTAATAAGAAACACAAATGCTAGACAAACAACATTAGGAATTGTTTGTAATCATCAAAACAAGATTAGAAGATGTAGGCTCATATCATGAGACCTAACACATTCTTCGTTATTGAGGGCCTTTGGAGGCCATTAGGGGAACTACGTGAAGGCTTGATTCCTTGGGAAAGAGGATACGTAGGCAGTCTTTATGATGCAGCCGATTTGATGAGTAGATACCGACGTTTGGAGAGTGGTCTCATTCTCAATTGGTTCCTGACTTGTTGTGGATTTAGTCCGTTGTTGTGAATTGTTTCACTTCGTACTGGACGCAACAAGTGGGACATTTATTTTGGTTGGTGTAGGCTTAGCTTTGAGAAAACTTCGTCGAGGTGGAGATTTGTAGAGTCCGTACCTGAGATCGAAGCTCGCCTTCAACGACGAATTTGAGGAGGCGAGGAAAGTCGCATGTTCGAGATCGCTGGCGAAGTTAAGCTTGGGAGGCGAGCGGATCTCGCTCGCTACGTGGTGTCGAACTCGCCTGTTGATGTCTCCCTCGCCCGAAATCTCGCCTACAGTGGGGTGGATCTCGCCTGTGCCAGCTGGAGCGCAGCTGGAATCCATCAACCACCCTATGGTTTCCCTATAAAAGGGGAAACCCTATTCGAGTTGAAAAATTGAGAGCGAGCGCAAGAGCAGAGAGGGAGCTAAGCTTGGCGGCGGTGAATTTGAGCTTCCGTTCCAGAGAAAAAAAGAGGGGAACTCTCTGTGATTTAACCTCAAATTTGTCCCAACCCTTATTAATTAAGGAGAGAGGGAGTTGTATTTAAAGGAGGGGGTTTATATTTAAGAGAGAGTGTTGGAGCATTGATTTTAGATTAAAATCAATTCCTATTTGTTAAGAGATCTCAAGTTTGAGATCTTCTCTCTTATTTGTAATTTCTTGTTATTAATAAGAAATTATTGTGCTGCTCCCATGGACGTAGGCAGATTTCCCGAACCACGTAAAATCTGATGTCTTGCATTTGTGATACTTGTTTTCTGATTATTGATAAGTATTCCAATCCCGTTTGTAATTTGTGTGTCATCGCTTCCGTCGGGCACAATAGGTGTCTTAAATCACTATTTGCAAATAACAATAGACGACCAATATGACTATTTGCAACTAATTACTTACGACCAAATATATAACCCAATCGACATTGAATATCATTTGATTTTTAAATTGAATTAAACAATATGCCCGAATGTGTTGAATGTATTTGCAAATAATTTATCACGGACCGAATATATAACCGAATTGAATTAGAACATTACGTGGCATTGAATTGAAATAATAAAAATACCAAATTAGCTCTACCCATCTAATCGCAACTATCTAAGTCATGGGAAAAAATTATCAAAAAAAAGAGTCATGAAAAACATAAAATTATGGAATTAAACAAAGATAAACACAAAGCAGACCACAATTTTGACAAAACTACCCTTCCACAATTGAACACTTTTAATCATTTTCAATTTTCTCCAACAATTTTGTACACCAAACTCCTCACACCTTTCACCACCGATACTGAGCCCGCCCGTTCCTCGGCGAACTGACACGTGTCCTTTTTGCCGAATCGGACGGCCCCGAGAACCCGTTCCTGCCATAATCCATCCCCATCCCGCTCACCAAATCATCGAACATCTCCTGAATCTCCTCAAAACTCTTCACAGGCTGCAGTTTCACAAAATAAAACAAAAAAAATACAAATTTACAAAAATAAAAAATAAAAAAAGCATCTACACGAATCCCAGGGGTAATTTCGTAATCTTGACCTCGGATTTGACCCTCTCCACCGTTGACATGAAATCCTTCATAAACTCCCCCATATCCTGCCCGTCCAATAGAACAACGAGAAAATGAATGGCCAAGATCGCTTACCTCGAAAATATCTGGAATCTAAAATTACTAAAATACACGAACCTCTTCGTCGTCATCTAGCGGATCATAGAGCCCCGCATCGTACATTGCTCGCTTCCCCTCGTCGGAGAGAACTGCAGGAACACCACACCGCCGTCAACCGTCAACGTCCGTTAGAAACCCAAACGAAATAAACCGTTACCGTTAAACTTACCGGAATAAGCTTCTTGGATCAGCTGGAACCTCCGCTTGGCTTCCCCTGCGGCCGACGGATTCTTGGCCCACCTGTCCGGGTGCCATTTCTAATACCCGACAAAACCCAAAACAATCTAAAATTTGCAAAACTAGGGGGGAAAAATAAAATTTTTAAATAAGAGGTGGGTTTCAATGAAAATACCAAAGCGAGCTTGCGATAAGCGGATTTGACCTCGGAAGCGGATGCGTCCTGTTGGATTCCGAGAAGAGAGTAGAAGCAGGCTTCGTCTGACCCAGTCCCCTTAACGTCCATCGCCGGACCCGCGATGGGGGGGAGGGTTGGTGGGCGGATGGGATTTATAGAACAGAGATGGGCGTTTCCGCAAATAGTCAGGGTTTTCTAATTATTTTGCAGAAAATATCTTCTCCCGGGGGTTTGCCAAGTCTTTAAGGACCCAATGAAGGTTCGAGAGAGATGCTCGCTCGTAGATATTTTAAGGTTGCGGTATGAAACTGGGATGGGCAGTGGACTAATTTACGGGAATGCCATGGAATTGGGAAAGTGGTTTGTCACGTGGTTCTGTGGGTGTAAGTGGGTCGGGTATTGTTTGACCCGGAATCGAATTGCACCCCATCGGACAATCGGATCGGCTGGAGATTATGGGTGGTGATTAGGAGTACCTAACGATCAAAATAAAGCGGCGCGTTGTCGCGGTATTAGTATGTAAATTTAAAAATAATAATTATTTAACCATTTTGATTTAAAGCTGCATCTATATACTGTTACTAAAAATTCTTACCCATGGAAACTCCACTTGACAAATTCTTCTTTTTTAATTAAATTATTAAATTAAAAAAATCTATTAAAAAACAAATCTGTGCAAATTCTCATTAATGCCAATATTAATGGCTCCTCGCTTCGGCTTCAGCAATTTTTTAAAATTTTCCTAAAAATCCTAAATGTAGATATTAAATGTCTTTTTTTCCTCTCCCAAGAAACCCTTCGTTTTCTGTGCTATAGGTTGGCAACAACCCTCTGACCAGACCTCTTCAAATAAATGAGTACATTTGAAATTTGAATTTCAAAATTCAAAGCCCGGAGTCCATATAGTTACCACAAATCCCAATATACCCGCCCTCAACCACACCTTCTTCTATTCTCCTCCTCAGAAGAATCCCAAATTCTCTCTCTTCATCTCAACCTCTTTTTCCTCAAAAGGGATCCAAATGTCTGCCTCATTCACCTTTATAACCTCTCTCCAAAGGGCTGCAAAGACAGTCATCACATTCCGATGTCGACTGCTCCTCGGTCAATGATGACTGGTCCTTGATCGACGACGACGACGATGACGACGACGACAGCCACTGCTCCTTCGATCGCCGTCGAAGCCGCCAGCTTCCATGGCGGCGATCCATTATACCTCATTCAGTTTCTGAAAAAAGTATAATGGTTGTACGCCGACCTGTGTGAAGGTCAGTAAACATCATAACTCCCCATTTGTATTTAACTAAAAATTCTACATTAACTCCTATTCATGTAGGTCTAAGCGTGTTCATGTTTCTGCTAAGGAAGAAACAAAGCAAAATGGTGTAATCTTTAGTTTAAAAGTGCTGAAAGGGCTGGAAAAGAAAAGAGGCAAGGAAATAAGTTGTCATAATTTTGACTTTAAGCTTGCCAATTTATAGTAATATAATTGGCTTATGTGTAAGCTGTTTTATGTGCTTTAGTGTTACATGAAGTTGGATGAGACACTTCATGCAAAGGTTGCTGAAATGAGTGAGATTCAAGCTAGAACATAGGTCATTTTGCACCAGACTTGTTCTATATTATCAACATACAATTAGCTACTTGATGCTTTTATATCTGCCAGGTTCCTTTTTGTTAGTTGTTTGAATTGTTTCGTCCATTGTTTTCATTCAGCGTTTTTATTAATGAATGATGCCTTTGAATATTCAGGAACAGACAGAAGCAGCTATAAAGCAGTTTCGGAGAACCGTTAATTTCAAAGTGACCCCTATGCCTTCTTTTTATGAAGCAATGTTGTAGCTTCTGAAGGGAAAAAGGTATATTACTGCATTTTGTTAAGTATAATATGATTGTTGTTTTTTCTTGAAGTAAATGGTAAAATGTTAGAAGTCATCGTATTAAACCATCTATTATATAGCAAAGAAGTAACTGTTTGCATCTTTATTTATCAGCATTTGAATGTTTAGCTCAATATTTATTAAGTTTCACAATAATTGTTTCCTGAACCAATGTCATGCTATTTAGGCTTACATGTGACCCTCTATTCATTTCTCCTCTTCTTCGGACATTTGTTACTTTTATGTAGAAATGAGCATAATTGATACGCACTTCGTTCAAGAATGTTGTAGTTGACCACGATAATTGTTTAATTTAGCTATAGATTGATCACAAAGATATGATTTGTTCAATTATGATTGGATCTGTGAGCAATCCAATTGATCTTTGATATATATTCCATAATTTTATATATTTTTATCATTATTTATGTGCTAATTTAATTATGATACGAATACACACTAGTAGAAAATCGTTTTTTCTAGACGGAATATTCTAGACGGAAAATTTTCCGTCTAGTTTGTATTAAATTAGACGGAACATTTCCGTCTAGAATATTCCGTCTAGAATAAATTATTCTAGACGGAAATTTCCGTCTAGGATAGTATTCTAGACGGTTTTTATAATTTTAAATTTTTTTTTAAAATAACTAAGCATTCTAGACGGAAATTTCCGTCTAGGATGTATCCTAGACGGAAATTTCCGTCTAGGATATTTTGACTCTTATTAAAAAAAATAAAACACCAAATCCCTCCCTCCAAAATCGAAATTCCCCCTCCCAATCCAAAAGTTCCGCCCAAAATAACATTAAGAAACCCCCCAAATCGAAATCCCCCCAAATCAAAATCCTCTCCCTCTTCTTCAACCTCTGGCTCCTCCCTCTCTTCCCCTTCACAGGATATGGCGAGCGCAACGCTCCGGCGACGGAGACGAGGACCCCTACAACCCCACCAAATCGTCACCGTCTTCTCCACCTTCTCCCCAGAGCCCACCCCCCTCCTGGCGTGCTCCGCCTCCTCCATCGCCGGCCACCTCGCCGAGTGCCAGAGATCCCCAACGAGCAGAGGGCAGGTAGCGCCGCGGGCAACGGCACGGCAGTGAACGAGCATCTCGTCGAGGGAGATGGGAGAGTGGTGTCGTGGCCGTGGACGACCATGGCGGCGAAGTCCCCAACGAGGCAGATGTCGATGCCGGCTGCGTCGAGGTGGACGGCGGCGGGATAGTCGTAGGCGGTGACCATGGTGATGGGTTCGCCATGCTTGTGTTTATTGTGGAGGTGAGCCAGGGTTACTCAAATTTTCCTCTGATTTTGAGTAAAATAGGAGTTGGGGGTTGTTTTGGGGGGTAATGACGAAGAAATTGGGAAGCAGGAGTAGAATTATAAATGATGAATGTTGAGAACAGCTTTAACATGAATAAATGATGATATAATGATCAAGCTATCGTGGAAACATGGAACATGGTGACTGGAATGTCCATGCCTCCTTGGAGTGCTTATGATCAATGGTTTAGTTGTTTAATGCTTCAAGTTACGATTTTTGTTTTTAATTTTTACACCATTTACAGACTTTTAACCAACTTGAATAATATATGAAAAGAAAAGGCAAGCTCTTTACTAACATGTAATTACTTTACAACCTTTGATATGCAGCTTATGTGGAAAGGACTTGGGATGGAAGGAGGTGTTGGTGTAGGAGATTGGTACAGGTATGAACAGTGTAGCTAGCAGACAACAGTATGCAAGAACAAAGTTCCTTGACATTTTAGTACATACTTGATCCCTTCTCAGAAGCCTGCACAATCCTTTGTAAAGCAAGAATTCCTACTGGAAATACACACACACACACACTACAGCGTACTCTTAACATTCATGGGATGTTTATTTGTCCAGAAAGAGATCTCTATAAATAGAGCTTATTAGTGTATTTTATTTATTTCATGTCTGGAATTACTTATAGAGTGATTTTGCTTATGTATCTTTTATATTTATTCTATCATCTTCTGACACAGGAATGAAGGTAGAAATAAAGTTCTTCTCGGAGTAGGAGGTGGCCACTATGCACCTCGTCACATGGATATTGTTTTGTAAGCACTGCTATAAAATTTCCCCCCTCATTTAATTTTTTATGATCCACTGCAGCTTTTAAAATCATAAAAATGATATCCTAAAAGAAAATTTTCATTCTTGGTAATATTGATAAAACATCTCTGTTGTAAAAAGCTTTAAGTACTTATATATTTGTTTTGTAAATTTACAGTTTATTAGAAATTGTAGGCCATGTGGAGGGATCTTAAAATTCCTCTTAATTTCTTCTCGTAATAAAGATTTTACTATATTTTTCCTTGTGAGGCCAATAAAACATATATGTGTTCTATTTGTGTAGAGAGGAAATGAATGCCTCTTAGTATATGTGTTCTATATGTACAACAGATATTATTCATAACAATACTCACGATACACGTGTTTGACATGTTCGATACAGCACAGTTTCACAATAGATTTGTTTGTGCTATGTAGATTTTAGTAGAAGGTTTTGGTGTATTCCTCTTCGCTTTAAATGTTTCTTTGACCAATTCCATCATTTTCAAGAAATTCTTTATAATTTTGTGACTATGAGGTTTTTTGTCAAATTGAGGATAAATGGAATAATCGACTTGCCAAATAGCCTTCTTGGAGTTATGGTGAGCTCTTCTTTTATTTATATTCTTTAATTTTGCAAGTAGGTTTTTAACATTATTCATTCTTTTATGTTGTAGGCGTATAAAACTGCCTATAGGTCCCTTAGCTTAGCTCAGCACGATGATTCGACAAAACAACGGACATTCGAGCGACGAGGCGACGAAGCACGCAAGCAACGGAATACGTTCGCGTGCGGGACCAAACCAACGGTTCGGAAAGTTAACGAGTCGTCCAACAACAAAACGGACTTGAACTCAAACACCGAAGCGGAGCTACTGCCAAATGAAGATTCGGGGAATCGAATCAAGACCTGAACGAATCAACGAAAGGTCGAGGCGACAAGGCACACGAACAATGGAACACGTACGTACGTGGAATCGAACCAACGTTTCGGGGAATCACCGAGTCATCTAAACAAGAACGAACTCGGTGATATAACGATCGAATCAAGACCAATCCCGGACTCGGACTCAGAAACGGATTAACTGCCATATTTGGAATCAAGTCAATTCCAGAAACCGAATCAAACCCGAACGACGGAGAACCGGAAACACCGGAAAACGACGAAACCAGCGCACCTGGGGGAACTCGGCCCGAACCGAACCACCCTAAGGTGGCTCGGCCCAAGCCGAGCCACCCTAGGGTGGCTCGGCCAAGGCCGAGCCACCCAGAGGTGGCTAGGCACAGTTCTGTGCCAAAGGCACAGTTTTGAGTGCCTATAAATAGGCCTGGCACTCGTTCATTTGAGAGGACTTTTTCTGAAACTTCTGAAGAGCCGAAACTCTGCCGGATTGCGACCTCAACTCGGATTGCGAAGGCTTGAAGACTTGGACAACCAGATCTACGTGATACTACTCCGGATCTAAGCTTGGTTCTTAGATCCCGAGATTAGAGCGAGCGTTTCCTTGGTGAAACGATCCCTCTCGGCTACTATCTCCTTGGTGGGATAGTACCCGTTATACCACGTAGATCTGTTCAGATCGAGATTGCGCGGTGGTCCACGGTACTCAACCCCGGCACAGGCGAAGAACCCCACAAAGCGAGGGACCGTAAAACAGGAAACTCGTGATTTGTTCAAGGAAAGTTGTAACCTTTATTTCTTTATTTTGATTTTGTTGTAAGCCGGATCTTATAAAAAGACCGGATCTCTTTGTAAACGCATAAAGTTGTTGTCAAAGTTGTAACAGAATCATCAATGAAGAATAACGCAATTTCCCGCTCGAACAATCTGGCGACCACAGTGGGAGCCACCAGCTTCGCTGCCGAAGCTGGAGTGTCGCAGCCGCGGATCTCGATCCCGGTCGTGGAGGAGGTCGAGTACGAATTCGACCAGCAGAAGTACGAGGAGTACGTGTCCTCGTCCGGATCTGCCTCCTCCCCCAAGTCCAAGAAGTTCCAGAAGTTCTCCTCTAGGAGAAAAGTCCGTTGGTGTGATGAAGCTGAAGCCACCAACGATGACCTCACCCCAACCGACGCCGAAGCTGCGTTAGGTGAGGCCCTACCGACCTCAAAGAAGGTCAAATCTGCCATTGAAGGCGTTGTGACTCTCTCCAAGAGAGCCCGCCAGAGGCAACGTCAACCCCTCGCGAAGCAATTCGCCAAGGCCATGGAGTCCGTTGACGGGGTCCGCTATCATGCGGATCTGAAGAACAAACGAGGCAAACAGCCTCAACAGCAAATGCAGGGTGGTTCCTCCAAACCGTCGACAATGGAGTGGGTCCGTGTCAAAAGGAATCGCTCAACACTGGAGGAGCGCATCCGCAAGCGCCGCGCGTTGTCCGCGCAAGCACGGGCCAAAGCTGAGGAAGCCCGTCGCAAGCTGCAGAAGGAGGTGGTCAAAAAGCCGCCACCTACTCGCAAGGTTTGGAGGCCAAAGTCTGAAGCGGTTCAGGCTAAAGAACAAAACCCACAGCCTCCAAAAGTTCGAACTCCGGCAAGTCAACCCAAACAGCCGGTGATTGCCGCAGCTACCCTGGGAGATCCCGCAGGACCATCCCAGAAGAAAAGATCAGTCTTGGAGCGCCTCGGTCCACTTCCGAAGGAACGAGGTAAAGCTCCAGTTCAGGAACGCTTGGGGCCAGTGAAGAAGTCCCAACCAATACAGCATGCTGGGGGTCGCCGCAACCCTCAACACTCGGAGCAAACCGCGGCACCCAAGCGCACAACCTTGCGCATTCAAGTGCAAGATTCCGCTGAAGATTCACGTCCACGAAGACGCGTTTCGAGGCGTATAACTCTCGAGAGCCCGAAAAAGACAATTATTCCTCAGAAGGAAACGTCGTCATCTGATGACGACAACGTTATACCTGAGAGGTCGTGCCAACACACGATAGCTTGCTCTGACCTCCAAACAGATGAGCTGTACTATCGTGCCGAGGGTACGAACAAATCTAGAAAGAGGAGCCCTCGAAGATTCGGGAATCAATGTCCTTGTTCAAATCTCATTCGGGCAGTACTGTCTGAATGCAATTGTGTTAAGGCAGTCCCCGAAAGAGTATCGGTGTTCGAAAGACTTAGCACCGGAACGCCAAGGCCAAGGCATAAGCGTTTCCAACGAAGGAAAACAAGGGTCGAGGACGGTGAACATTCAAGGGTCACCGCCAACATGACCAGCACAGGAACAGCGGCTCAGGATAACCCCGAGACGATGCCAGAAACATCCCGACCCAGGACTCGTTTACAATCTGGGGCTATCATTCGCGCGACGTATGGTAGAGTCCGAACAAGAGTACCTTCGGGAGATGAAGAATCAGATGCTGGCTCCGCAGTGGCGTCTGATAATACAGTGTCCAGTGAGGGACAGCCCCGCGAGTCGCTCATGATAAGCGCGGAGCAGGTGGCCAAGATGCTTGAAGATGTCATGGCCAAACAACAGGAGACCTTTCGGTTCGAAATGCAAATGGCCATGCAGAACATGAGAGAGATGCATGACCAACAACTTCATGCATTGAGGCACCAACAAGGCGAACCAAGTCAGCCCAACCAGAATAACCTGGAGGAGGAGGGCACAAATGAAGCTCGCAACGCTAATAACCCTCCCATCAATCCAGGGAGTGGTAATGATAATACCAGTGAAGACACAGGTGAAAGCCTAAAAATTAAGAATCTCGAGAACAAAATCAACACATTGATTTCTGCTCAAGAGACTAAAAAGACGGGCATTCCCTGTCCCTACCCAAGAGAGTGGGAATCGATCCCATATCCGGCGAAGTTTAGTCTAATTAACTTCACGCCGTTTAATGGGATGGGTTCACCAACTCAGCATTTGATTTATTTCAAATCGCACTTGGGAGTCATCTCTGGCAATGAGCCTCTGATGGTGCGGTCATTCGTCGGCACTCTTCGCGGAGCTGCCTTCGATTGGTATCGTCGCCTCAAGCCAGGAAGCATAAACAGTTGGGATGACATGGAGACGAAATTCCTCGCGAATTTCTTCGATGACGACACCGAAATTTCAATCGGGTCGTTGCTTGATGAAAAGCAGAAGGACGGAGAATTGGTCGAAGTCTTCGTCAAAAGGTTCCGGAATAAGGCGATGAATTGCCGGGACCCGATCAGCGAGGAATTCATCCTCCAAACCTGCCACAACAACCTCTCGCTGGATGTTTTGGAAGCAATGGGTACAGCACCATCCAAGACGTGGAAGGACTTGAAGGTCCGAGGCGAGCAAGCTGAGCGGTTCCTCAGGAGGAAGAAGGCGGAAAGAGGCCAACCGGCTACAAATCCTCCAAAGCAGAACTTCAATCAGAAGGGAAAAGGTAAAGCTCAGGTTAATGCTGTTGATGCTAACCAAACCTTTCAATTGCAACCTCAGCAACAGCAGCAGCAGCAGCAGCAGCAACGAGCTCCACAGCAATCGCAGCCCCATTGGCAGCAACGGCCTCAGAAGCAAAAGTCTTCAGAGCCGAGGTTTCCCAAAATTTACTCCTTCAAAGATGACGAAGTTCCCGGCATCTTCAAATATCTGTTGGAGAACAACAAAATCCAGCTGCCTGCGATTGTGGATCATGAAGGGGCCACCAAGGTGACAGACCCGAGGTACTGCGCGTATCACAGAGCAATCCACCACCCTACGAAATCCTGCTACCACCTCAAGGACAAGATCCAGGCCTTGATCGATGTAGGAGTCATAACTCCGAAGCCGGCCAAGAATGTGGGAGCAAATGCAGTGTCCATCAATTTTGGATCGGTGCCTACAGATTGGTTCGAGCCTAAGCGCGTCACCGAAGTCGGGATGAAGACGGTGAACGACGATCCGCACGGACAACGCCAAAAGGGACTCGTGCCACACACGGCCCCGAACGGTGAAATTCTCTGGGTGCACCCCGACCTAATTGGAGATGAACAATGGGCTGGATCGTCATCCAAGAAGAAGTCCAAAGGGAAAGGGAAGTCTTGTTATGGAGTCTCTGCTATCCCGGGTGAAGATGATGAAAAGATCACCGCTTTTCCGCTCTCCGACGAGGAACAGGAAGTCTTTGCAACCCGAAGTGGGAATCAGTACCACTTCAACTATCCGTCACATAATGAACAAGC
Organism: Asparagus kiusianus; assembly: GCA_022839385.1. Lineage (NCBI taxonomy): Eukaryota > Viridiplantae > Streptophyta > Magnoliopsida > Asparagales > Asparagaceae > Asparagus > Asparagus kiusianus. The sequence continues at coordinate 29,428 of BQKN01027047.1, forward strand.
AGCTAAGCTAGGAGTGACAAAACAAGGACCAGCCAAGACTATCACAGAGATGGGGGTGATCCCAATTCCCAAACCAGCTGAAGATGTTCGACGACAACCAATTGACAAACAGAAGGAGAAGAGGCCCGAGGAGGTACAGAATCCGAAGCAGTCTCGTTTCAGTCGTCCAATTGGAAAAGACAAACCGGAGAGTTCAAAAAACCCTCGTGCCTTCGACATTATGGCTCAGCTAGCCAACATTCCAGCACTGATAACATTGTACGAGCTGCTACGGTTATCCAAAGAGACTAGAGAAGCCTTGCAGGAAGCCCTGGCAGATTCAGAAGTGTTCCTCACAAGGGTCAAACCAGTTCCTGAAGAACTGGATATGCTACCCCAACAGTGCAATGTGGCAGCTAAAAACATTCCCTGCATCACCTTCACCAAAGAGGATATGCAGACGAAGAATTCAAACCACGATCGACCCTTGTACTTCATTGGCTACATTGGCTCCAGCGAAGTCAACCGGATCCAAGTAGATCCGGGTTCCGCTGTGAGTATTATGCCGCTTCGCCTAATGCACAGCCTGGGCATCCCAATCAGCAAGTTGGCGTCAACAGGCACGGTTATTTACGGATTCAATACCAGCGGGTCAAGGCCTTTGGGTAAGATCCGGATAAAGTGCCAAATGGGCGATTTAAAGACGGAGGTCACGTGCTACGTGATTGATGCTGAGACATCCTATAACTTACTATTGGGTCGGCCTTGGATCCATAGTAATGTTATAGTTCCCTCCACTCTCCATCAGTGTCTGAAATATGTCGACGCAGATGGTAGAGTTAGGACGGTGGTCGCGGATAAGCAACCATTCAAAGGGTACGAGAACTACTTCACAGATTCTCTCCTTTATGGTAATGAATCCGACACGGAACCATCGATCCAAGGCACGGACAGCAGAGAAGAAGCTGATTCCGAAGCCGGATTCGATTACAATGGTGGTTTTGTTTTTAATGACATTGTACCCTTTGTAATCAATCTCGACGACGAACAGTCGTCAGATGGCGGTTGTAACTGGCAACTTGCCGAACCTGAAATAAATAATGGTTTAGAGTACTCCTTGTCTTTTGATGATGTGATAAAGGGATTATACGATAATCCCGAATTGTGTATGCCGCTCCGATCATCGTATGTAACGAAGAAGCGTCTCCAACACTCTTTCGGAACAACTCAAATTATTCCTGCCAAAATAGGGGGACAAAAAGAAGTGATTTTCGGTAAAGGAGAAAGTCTTCCGGTGCCAGATCATTTCCTAAGAGAGGATGAGGATGGTGACAAATCCGGTATACATTTATCTAAGTACAGTCCAGAAGCGCGCAAGCTCATGGAAAGACAAGGATATGATTTCACACTCGGAGAAGGTCTATACTTCGATCGAGGTTCCCGTGTCCCAGTCAAAGCGGCATATGTACCGAAGGGTAAACCGGAGGGCTATTATCGTCACAAGAGGGGCTTAGGCTACGTTTCGTCAGATGACGAATGTGGCTGGCAGATCATCGATCAAATTGCTAACAAGGCTAAGGATGGGTATTTGCCAGATTCTTCAGCTGAAGATTCCGACACAAGTTTGGGAGAAGTGTTCAAGGCCTTAATGTCGAACATGACTACGGCTGATCCATCTACAATGGAGGACGACGATCAAATGCAAACGTGGGAGGACCCATGGGTTCATCACCTGAACATGCAATATGGTGATAGGTTCGAACAAAGAGAGCCACCCACTGAAGACGAGGTAGTCCAAATCAATATGGGTGATGAAGCCAATCCAAAACCCATATTCATCAGTGGTAGTCTTCCATCAGATGAAAAGGAGGAATTAATTGCCTTGATCAGAGAGTATATCGACGTCTTCGCCTGGAACTACGAAGACATGCCAGGGCTCGATCCCAATGTGGCAATGCACCGCCTCGACATCAAGCCGGATGCCAAACCTGTCAAGCAACAGCAAAGACGGTTTCGTCCGCAGATCATGGAAGCCATCGAGGCTGAAGTCAAAAAGTTGATCGACTCAGGATTTATCCGGGAAGAACAACATCCAGACTGGTTAGCCAACATCGTTCCGGTCATGAAGAAAAATGGCAAGATCAGGATTTGCATCGACTTCAGGAATCTGAACGAAGCATGTCCAAAAGACGATTTTCCTCTCCCAATCACGGACGTCATTATCGACAATACGTGCGGATTCGAAAGAATGTCCTTCATGGACGGCTTTTCGGGGTATAATCAAATCAAGATGCACCCGGATGACGAAAAGCATACGGCATTCAGAACGCCCCTCGGTATTTTCTGCTACACGGTGATGCCATTCGGTCTGAAGAATGCAGGTGCCACATACCAGCGAGCGATGACTAAGATTTTCCAGAAACACCTCAGGAAAACAGTTGAATGCTACGTTGATGATTTGGTGGTGAAAAGCCGCAACAAAGAAGATCATATCAAAGACTTGAGAACAATGTTTGATCTAATGCGGAGTCATCAATTAAAGATGAATCCCACAAAATCCTTCCTCGGAATGTCCAGCGGAAAATTCCTTGGATTCGTCGTCACCACTAAGGGTATACACATCGACCCAGATAAGGTAAAGGCGATAAATGAATTGCAACCCCCGAAGAATCTAAGGGAACTTAGAGGATTGCAGGGGCGTTGGCGTATATCCGGAGATTCATTTCAAATCTTTCCGGGAAGTGCCAACCATTTTCGAAGCTAAACAAGAAAGGCGTATCGTTTATTTGGGACGATGCTTGCCAGAAGGCATTCGAAGATATCAAGGCATATTTGATGAATCCACCTGTTCTTGTTGCACCAAAATCAGGTAAACCGTTCTTGATTTATATCAAGGCGATGAACCATTCGATAAGTGCTTTATTAGCACAAGACGATGATAATGGTCACGAACAGGCAGTCTATTATCTAAGTCGGACCTTGATAGGCGCCGAGTCTCGATACCCGATGATCGAGAAAGAATGTCTTGCATTGGTGTTTGCGGTGCAGAAGATGCGACATTACTTAGTCGGCCAGACGATTTATGTCATTGCCAATGTTAATCCGGTACGAGTGTTCATGACTCAACCAGGTTCAATGAACTGGCGGTTAGCAAAGTGGGCCCTTCTCTTGTCCCAGTATGATCTACACTTCAAACAGCAGAAGTCGGTCAAAGGACAGGCGATTTGTGATCTTTTGGCGGCAAGCCCGACAACAGATACGGTAGAAGTATACGATGACTTGCCAGATGAAACCCACGAGGTTAATACCACATCACACCAACAAGTATGGCAGTTATATTTTGATGGTGCCTCGAGAGCAGTCAATAAAGCAGTGACTCCGGGATGTCCTAAGGTCACCTCTGGAGTTGGAGTTGTCTTAGTTTCCCCAGGGAAGCACGTGATACCTCGAGCTTATTCGCTGACGAGTCCATGCTCTAACAACGTAGCCGAGTATAACGCACTCCTCATAGGACTCAGTTTCGCCAAAGAGCTGGGGGTCGAATATCTCGAAGCCTTTGGGGATTCTCAACTAATTGTCAACCAAGTTCGTGGGGAATATGAAGTCAGAAACCCAGATCTGATTCCATACCACCAAGAGGCCGTCAGAGTGGCAGATTCTTTTGAAGAATTTTACATTGAATACATCCCGCGTCTTCAGAACGCTTATGCAGATGCACTGGCAGCACTAGCAGTATCACTCGCGCAACCGCCCGAAACTGAACTGTTAGTCACAGTAAGATCACACCAACTCTGCGTACCCATATACGATATGGATATTGAAGAGGAGGATGATAAAAACGAGAACGCTAAAGAGGTGAACTCAACCCAAATCGGGTCTGAGCCCCGAGACTGGCGTTTTCCCATTATTGACTACGTCCAATATGGCATTTTGCCAGAGGATATAAAAGAAAAAGAATCTATCCGCCGAAGAGCACCACGGTTCTTTTACAATACCGAGACCCGTACGCTGTATCGCCGGGGGTACGATGACTTGCTTCTCCGATGCCTTTCGAATGAAGAAGCAAAAGAAGTTCTTAAGGAAGCACATGAAGGAGAATGCGGTGCGCATCAGCCTGGTCCCAAGCTGTATGATCGAATCAGAAGAATGGGATATTTCTGGCCAACAATGGTTCGTGACGCGATTGAGTACGCTCGAGAATGTCACGCTTGTCAAGTACATGCAAACTATATGCACCAACCACCAGAGCGGTTACACACGTCAACCACGTCATGGCCATTCGAGACATGGGGTATGGACATTGTCGGTCCCATCTTCCCGCCTTCAGTCAAAGGTGATCGATTCATCCTCGCTATCACCGACTATTTTTCAAAGTGGGCTGAAGCCATTCCGCTTAAAGAAGTAAAGACGAATAATGTCATCAACTTCATCAAGCATCACGTTATATACCGTCACGGCGTGCCGAGGAGGATCATTCATGACAACGGTCCGCAATTCATAAGCAACGCCTTCATCCGGTTCTGTGACAAGTTCAAGATCCAAGATGTTTCGTCAACACCTTATTACCCCGCCGCTAACGGACTAGCTGAGGCTTTCAACAAGACGATCATCAAGACTCTGTCAAAGCTCGTGAAAACCAACAAGCGAGATTGGGACGATAAACTCGGAGAAGCACTCTGGGCTTATCGCACTACCATACGCACACCTACGGGAGCTACTCCATATTCGTTGGTCTACGGATGCGAAGCTGTGCTACCGTTGGAGATTCAAATCCCCTCCCTTCGGATCGCTCTCGCAACAGAGATGACGACCGAAGAGCAACATCAGAAGCGTCTCGAGGAACTCGAAAGGCTGGACGAAAAGCGCTTGGAGGCTCAACAACACATCGAGTTCTATCAAGCAAGGATATCCAGGGCCTTCGACAAAAGGGTTCGTCAAAGAAGCTTCAAAGAAGGAGACTTGGTCCTCGCTGCGCGCCGACCGATAATCCTCACCTCTAAGAAGAAAGGTAAATTCGAACCTAAGTGGGAAGGACCGTTCGTAATAGACACAGTCTATTCAAACGGTGCTTATCGCTTAATTTCTTTAGAGGGTAACAGGCAATTAATGCCAATAAATGGGAAGTTTTTGAAAAAGTACTATCCCTAGTACATTCAGGACAACTCATTTATCGGGAAGTTCCTCGAAGAATATTACACTTAATATTCTAGAGGATAACCCAATTTTATTTTTACCACCAAAATCCCTCACTGATCAATTTCAATTGACAGTGAGTCCACCAAAAAGGTTCACTCTCAGTTCGGAGTCCCCTTTCGATGAACGAAAGAACTCCATTTCTTTTCTCTTGGGTTCAACCTTTTTATGGTTGTAACTGAAGTTGAAATTTCTCTTCGATAAACGAAGAACTCATCTTTCGATTTGATAACCAATCCTATAAAAGGAAAGTTTGTCAGTATCTTCCAGATTCTCGGAGTGGAGATCCCACTTCTAGTTTCCTTCTTGCACTGGAAATAGAATATAAAATTCTTCCTTTCCAGAATCAAGGGATAGAATATAAAATTCTTCCTTCCTTGTTCGGGGAATAGAATATAAAATTCTTCCTTCCCCACACCAACTCTTTTTCCAAAGTTTACCAATTTAGGATTCATCCTAGGTATTTTATCCCGAAACCTAAGCAGGGATAAG
>BQKN01027063.1:0-11204 GCA_022839385.1 Asparagus kiusianus
ACCGACTCCGTCTTCTATCTGGAGTCCCAGGAGAAAGAAGATGCAGACAGCGGTAACGAAGCTGACATCGAGCTAGATCCTGATGAAGACTATCCTTGGGAATTAAACTTTGATGTAATGGGTCCAAGTGAGAGTGATAATAATGTACCGAGTGGGGGCGAGTGGTGCATTAATGAAGATTTTATTTTGGCGTACTTGTCTGATGTTCCCTCTAAAAACAAACAAATAGAGAATGATTCTAATGCAGGTACCGGCCCATAGCACGTACTGTGCGCACAGGCATCACTCACATTGCCGATCGAGTCATCCCTCGTTTCAGATGAAGAAATAGAGGATGCACAGAAGGCTTTCTTCAAAGTCCCATCCAAAAGGAAAGGGCGGAAGCCGATCTGTTTCGGGAAGGTCAAACCCATACAACTCAAACGGGGAAGTTCGGAGGAAGATGATGGAGTTCCTCAATTCCATTATCACGAACCTAACTCCCTTCGATTAATGAAACAAATGGGGTATGACTTTGACGGAAAGCAGGGTCTAAACTTCGGGAAGGGAAGGCGAACACCAATCCGAATGTCCCTAACCCCTGAGGGGAAACCCCCAGATTACTACCAAAAAACTAGAAGGGGTTTAGGATTTGTCACACCTCCCGTTGTCTCAGAAAATGAAATTAGTAATTATCTGCGTCAGGACCACTCAGCCGGAACGTCTGCATACGAGTCCGATGTCAGTGTCGGACCTCTCTTTAGAAATCTGACCGTGAATATGGTTTCAATTGATCACCCAGATGAAGATGCAGGGGATGATGAAGGGTTAATGGAATCGACCAATGACCCCTGGATCAAACGTCTTAACATCTTATGGGATATGCGATTCGAACAACGCGTACCACCCACTGAAGATAAAGTGGTCCAGGTTAACATGGGAGACGAACATGATCCTAAGCCCATTTTCATAGCCGAAGATTTATCATCATCTGAGAAAGAAGACCTCATATCTCTCATCCGAGAATATATAGATGTCTTTGCTTGGAATTATGAAGACATGCCTAGTCTTGACCCAAAAGTGGCCACGCATCGTCTCAATATCGATCCGGATGCAAAACCCGTTAAACAACAACAACGCCGGTTCCGTCCCGAGATCATGGAGGCAATTGAGTCTGAGGTGAAGAAGCTCATAGACTCAGGCTTTGTCAGGGAAGAACAACACCCAGACTGGGTAGCTAACATTGTTCCAGTTCCCAAGAAAAACGGTAAGGTCCGTATATGCATCGATTTCCGTGACCTTAACGCAGCTTGTCCAAAAGACAAATTTCCACTTCCCATCACCGATATCATGATTGACAACACCTGCGGGTACGAAAGGATGTCTTTCATGGATGGATTCTTCGGGTATAATCAAATCAAGATGCACCCAGACGACGAGAAGCATACCGCATTCAGAATACCGCTGGGGGTGTATTGCTATACAGTGATGCCCTTCGGCCTGAAAAATACAGGCGCAACTTATCAACGTGCAATGAACACTATCTTCCACGAACATCTGCGTAAAAAAATAGAATGTTACGTTGATGACATAGCGGTGAAAAGCTAATGTAAGGATGATCATCTTACAGATCTGAAGACAATGTTCGATATCATGCGGACACATCAGCTGATGATGAACCCGACAAAATCATTTCTCGGAGTATCAAGTGGAAAGTTCCTGGGATTTATTGTCACATCCAAGGGAATTTCTTTAGATCCAGAAAAGGTGCGCGCCATCCAAGACATGCCGCCGCCGAAGAATCTCAAAGAACTCTGAGGTCTGCAAGGAAGATTGGCCTACATCCGGAGGTTCATATCTAATCTTTCAGGGCGATGCCAACCTTTCTCTAAACTCATGAAGAAAGGGGTATCCTTTGTTTGGGATGGAGAATGTCAAAAGGCATTTGAGGAGATTAAGAGATATCTTACTCAACCGCCAGTTCTTGTGGCTCCAATATCAGGCAAGCCATTCCTGCTATACGTAAGAGCCATGGAACACTCTCTTGGAGCCTTGTTAGCCCAGAACGACGATCAAGGTTAGGAGCAAGCCATCTACTATTTAAGCAGGACTATGATGGGAGGCGAACATCGGTACAACCCGGTCGAAAAAGAATGTCTCGCTTTGGTATTCGCGGTTCAAAAGATGCGACATTACCTAGTCGGACAAACAATTCATGTCATCTCTAAGGTGAATCCCTTGAGAGTTCTGATGACGAAACCATCGTCTCTGAACTGTCGGCTTGCAAAGTGGGCCATACTCTTGTCGCAATACGACATGCAATTTATGCCTCAGAAGGCAGTCAAGGGTCAAGCATTGGCAGATTTCTTAGCCGATCACCCGGTGCCAGGGACATCTAGATTGTATGAAGAATTGCCCGACGAAGTCGCCGAAGCTTGTATTGCTCAAGAAGCCACCCCAGTGTGGAAATTATTCTTTGACGGCGCATCCAGAGCAAATCCTCATGGAGCGATTACTGCGGGAGTAGGAGTAGTGTTCATCTCTCCTAACGGTCACATAATCCCAAGAGGATTTTCCCTAATCGAACCTTGCACCAACAATGTAGATGAGTATAATGCTTTGCTACTAGGGATGCGACTCGCCGAAGAACTCAATATTCAGCATCTTGAGGCTTATGGTGACTCTCAGCTTATTGTAAACTAAGTCCGAGGGGAATATGAAGTACGTCATGAGGACTTAATTCCATACTACTTCGCAGTACTGAAGTAAGCTAAGAAATTCGAGGGATTCTTCATCGAATACATTCCACGAGCCCAGAACGCTTATGCAGATGCTTTGGCTTCATTGGCAACTTCGTTGGCATTACTGCCTGGTGCCGAAATGACGATCCCCGTCGCAGGGCGTGAACTATACTCCTCCAAGATTCCTAAGGAGGAAAGCTCAGACAAGACATTGGTGGAGGAGGTCTGTACAACCTCCATAGAATTCGAGTCTAGAGATTGGCGATTTCCATATGTTGACTATGTCCTATACGGAATTTTACCCAATGACCCTAAGGAAGCGGCCACCATCAAACGAAAGGCCCTCCGATTCTATTATGATGCAGTCTCTCAGACTCTGTATCGTAAATCCCATGACGGGGTTTTACTTCAATGTCTTTCTCGAAAGGAAGCAAGGGAAGCTCTTAAAGAAGCCCACGACGGAATGTGCGGAGCTCATCAGCCCGGAGCTAAACTAGGAGATCGTCTCCGACGAATCGGCTATTATTGGCCGAAGATGTTTTCAGACGCGGTTGACTACGCTAAACGTTGTCACGCGTGCCAATTTCATGGGGATTTCATCCACCAAGCACCTGGGAACTTACATCCCACATCTGCGTCTTGGCCATTCGAAGAGTGGGGAATGGATATCGTGGGACCAATTTCCCCTCCGACGTCTAAGGGACACCGGTTCATCCTAGCCGTAACCGACTATTTCTCCAAATAGGCGGAGGCTATCCCATTGAAAGAAGTCAAGACTTCCAACGTGATCAAGTTCATCAAGCATCACGTCGTCTACCATTTTGGAGTCCCGAGGTGAATAGTTCACGATAATGGGACACAGTTCGTCAGCTTTGGGTTTCAGAGATTTTGTGACAAATTCAGAATCCAAAGTGTCGCATCTACAGCATATTATCCGCCAGCAAATGGTCTTGCAGAAGCCTTTAACAAAACCATTGTGAAACTTCTCAAGAAATTCGTTTCCAAAAGCCGACGTGATTGGGATGAAAGACTCGGTGAATGTTTGTGGGCCTACCGCACAACAGTGAGGACCCCTACGAGAGCTACACCATTCTCGCTAGTATACGGCTATGAAGCAGTTCTACCACTGGAGATCCAGATTCCTTCTCTGAGAGTCGCTATCACGACGGGACTAACAAAAGAAGAAAAGCATCAACGGCGTCTGCAGGAACTTGAAACCCTAGACGACAAACGACTTCAAGCCAAGCAGCAGATCGAACTGTATCAAGCTCGGATTTCCAAAGCCTATAACAAAAAGGTTAAGGAACGAATTTTCAAGAAAGGCGATTTGGTCTTGGCCAACAGACGACCCATGGTGATGACACACAAAACCAAAGGGAAGTTCAATCCTAAATGGGAGGGGCCCTTCGTAATAGACTCAGTTTATTCGAACGGAGCATATCGCCTCATCAATCAACAAGGAGACAAGCTCATGATGCCAGTTAATGGGAAATTCCTTAAGAGATATTTCCCATAAATCATGTAGCCCCCTATACCCCAGCTAAATCAGGCTGGGGGTTACCTATTTATAGTGTAACTCTATTTTGTATCTCGTCAAGTTAACACTACACCTCTGACGATTGAAATTTTCTAGAATTGTTTTATAAATGATAATAAAGAGAATTTCGTTTTCATATTGAGTTGACACTACGCTTTTCATTGTCTTGAATCATATTTCAACAAAAGAGATAATGAAAACCAAAATGATATCATTTCCATTCAATATTGTTAATCTAAATACAAAAGTGAAAGCAATTGAAATGAAAATGATACAAATTTATCCCTCCACTAAAAGTAGCGCAAATCCTAAACATCGGGACTCATCAGTCTAAAAGATTTAAGTTTAGATTTCAGCGCTGATATATTCTCCTCGCGAGCCTTTCTGATATCTTCAGTTATCTTGCTCTTGAGCTCCTCTTCATTGGGTGTTGCTTCCGCAAGTTCTCGCCGAAGCTTATCGGCAGCAACAATCTCGTCGCAATAGCATTTGAAGAGTCCATCACAATAACCAGCGAACCCTTTTAGAATCTCCACACCATCAGCTAGCTGATCGTTTATCTGAGGTACTTCAACACCAGCACGAGCAAGTTCTGCTGCAGTATCCCGGAGACCCGCAGCGAGGTTGCCCATGTCCCTCTGTACTTGGGTATGTTCCTCACGCAGGCAAGCAAGATGAGGTTCCGTTTCGGATAAACTCTTCTGAAGAACCTCTTGCTGTTGTGCCTTCGAAGCCTTGGCCTCAGAAAGAGCCCGATCCACTTCTGGGCCTATGTCGTTACGTTGCAGCATGGAGAGGAATTCCAGCTCATATTCCAAGATAATGAGGCTCTCACGACAGTTCTCGGTCCATATTTTATCGCCCTGATGCTTGATCTTAGCCAAGCATTCCAGCAAATGAGGTTCAAAAACCTTGTAACTTACGTCCCCGAGACTGACAACGTCAATGGTCATTTGCATCCAACGTTCCATTTGTTCGATGAGATCCCTCAGTGTCTCAGAACTTGGGGGTGGAGCGGTCGGATAAACGAAGCAGTTCGCATAATCAGTGCGAGTAGAGGTGTGCGGGGCTTCAGATAAGAATTTCTCGATCATCTCTGACATGGAGCCTAAGATATCCTCTTCCTGCCCACCGCTTGTCGTTTCTAGACTTGGAGGAGCGGCTAGAAGCGTAATATCCTCTCTGTTTTTAGGAGATGCAGCATGCGCTGATTTTATCGCGTCACCCATCAATTTGGCCTTCTTTGAATTTTTGGCTACGACAGGCAGTCGTTTACGCACCCTCCTGTCATACTCGCCTTGTTCAGCAGCAGAAAGATCCTTCTTACCCGATTTCAGAAGACGAGGTTCAGGAGCAGGCGATTCTGGAATTGGCTTTTCTTCGGGAGAGTCAGCGATCGGTGTTTCCTCTTCGATCTCCATAGGAGTTTCTTCCTTGGGAGGCTCGATGGCGGATAAATTCCTAGGAGCGTCGACAGCCCCAGATGCTTCTTGTTCGCAGGATAGATATTCTTCTACCCCCGGCAAACGAGTGCTGGAAGAACGACTCCTCGAATGATACAATTCTCGAATCTCACTTATGCAGGAGGTGTAAATATCATACCCCGTGACTTGGGAAACTTCTTCATACCAGCTGTGGAAATCGGAAACAGTGGAGCAGCCAGGCGGCGAATTGGGTAAAGTGAATTGCGCATGGGTTCCCTCGGCGGAAAAGAAGTACCATGCACGAGCTCCTTCATATAAATTCCCAATATGAGCCAATGCCGGGTTGGGATTGCCAACATAAAGCTGGTCATATCCGAATTGCCTAGCGAACCGAGAAGGCACGTAAGGCTCAATAAAGCACTTCTCCCGCAAGCGGAAGACCAGGTAGCCCAACCTGATCATAAGAAGCCAGTTGAATGTGCCTTCTTCCAAAGAAGACGAGCCCTCAAAAAGCAAGTCCAGGAAGCGGGCATCCTTCACGTCAGCTCCGTCAAAATCAGGAGCACAATAGAAAATCCGATAACTATCTTCCCGAGATAGGAGTTGTCGAGCCCTGACTATATAAGAATATGTCCACGTGGCCGACTCTAATCTCTGTACGAAGGGAGTATAAGCATCGTCACCCTCATATACTCCTGTCATCAGTGAGGGGCAATGTAACACAAACCAGGCCACCAAATATGTGTATGGCATTGGTACACGGGGTAGGGGAGCTCTCCTAGCTTTCTTCTTGGTAGCTGCAATTTCTGAAGCGCTGAGAAGTTCTGAGGTCAACATCCTCAGGCTATTTTGTATACAGCCGACCATAGCGGTTAGGAGACTTACAGGTCTTCCATGAGCTAATAAAGTAGCTGGGTACACGACCTCAGCTAATATAGCCTCAGCTGGTTTTGTCGGTACCACGCACCGCTTCAGCCAAATCATGAAGAAGCCCACGAGAAGAGCTGCATCAGAAATAAGAACTGTGGCCTGGTGGTGGAAACTTTCGAACTCGATACCAGCCTCAAAATCATCTTCCATATGCTCTGTTGTGTAGGTGGCATTAGAAGCCTTAATCCGAGCTTTGGCCATCTTGGGAGAGATGGCTGCAACGTGAGAGACGGCTGCCTCTTTTCGGTTTAAGTTCTGAAAGAGATATTCTGCCCACGTGGTATGCATGATGCCTCCCCCACGCGTCCCACAGACTTGAGCACATATGTGGAAGTGGCACATTAACTCCCAGAAAGTAGCATAAATTTCTGGGTGCGCCAACCTCAACTGAGAAAGCTCTTCGGTAGTGGGGATGAACTCTTCGTAGGGTGTTTTCCCAAGTGGCAATCCCGACACCGCTTGCATCTCATGAAGAGCAAAACCTAACTCTCCTGCAGGTGTGAAGAATGTGCAGCTATCAGGGTTATATTTCTCCAACATAGCGAAGAAATTATGGAAACTCTGCACAACTCCCCGTCGAACAGCTAATACAGGAATTGTGAGACCCGATTGAGCGAGCGATTCCTTAAGCTCCTCAAGAACAAAGTCAACCATACGGGTCCACCAACCTCCTTTTCCAGAACAAACCCATCCAGGGGATCTGAACGCTTGGGTAGAAAATTCACCATGAGTCATAAGGAATTGGCGAATAAAGATGTTCGCTGGGCGTGGCATCTCCTGAACCAGCTCCTTCTTCTCAAACAAACCAGGTTTCAATCCCTTGAGCTGCCCTCCGATTTGTGTACGAGCCCGTCGACCAGATCCGAACGACACATTTTCCTTCTCTTTGACTATGTCAAAAGTCAGACCCCGACGACGGCTTGCATTCAAAAAGTAGGAGAGGGGATACATCCTCTTTATGTTTGGAAGGAAGAAGTAGTGATTATCAACTTTCCGCAACAGCTTCGAGTCTTCTGCAAGTACGAGGTGATCGTCAATGGATATTCGATCCCCAAATATGAACGCCGGTTTGGAAAACTGGGCATGACCAGCAGGGGTCTCCATGTCCAAATCAGTGATCAAAACTCTAAGAGTTGAACATCGAGGAGATCTAATCATGTCCGTTCTCTCGGAGTCAGCGAAAGTGCAAAGCGGAACTGTGTTGTGAAGACTAAAAGTTTCATTCGCATCAGGTCCGCCAATATACCTAAAATGATGTTCCTGCGAAAACGGCACATTTGGAAGAAGCACTGCACAATCAAAAGCAGATGTTAATGAGCTATCGACATAAAGATAGAACCCGAAACATAATGGGTTAAAGTCTCATGTCAAAATTTCCAACGCGAGGGTCGAGCCCCGCGTCAGAATTCTCAAACGTGAGGGTCGAATCTCGTGTTAAAAATTTGGAACGCGAGGGTCGGGACCCAAAGGGTATCCCAACCCCGCGTTTTCATCCAGTTATAACGAGTCATCTTCCTCGTTATCAAGAACCCATTTAGGGTTTTCAGAAAACTTGCCAAAGCAAGTTCTTTTAGTCGGCACTTACCACGACAGGGAAGTTCCTGTGACGGCGGGGATGACGACGACGTCCTAGCACGAACAGGAACACCGCCGGCGCCCTCAACCGACGGTGTTTCAGAAGTCGCTCCGGTGACTTTCTTGGAGCTTGAACCCATCCTCCGTGGCGCCATCAGCACAGTGGATCGGAGGAGGCGTTTTCGAACGAAGAAGACGAAGTTCGTCGGAGATCTCGCCGAAGTCAAACGAGATTTCTCGTTCTTGGAAATAGCCGAAAGTAGAAAGAGTCGAATGACTCTTGATGTGACCACTCAGGTCTATTTATAACAGCTGTTAAGGTGTTGAGATGATTAGGGACTCTAAAAAGAATCCCAACCATTTTAAAAACGTAAATCTTTTACATTTTTAGATAAAGTCAGTTAAGACTTTAATCTCAACGCGAGGTTCACACCCACGTTCAAATGCTAGGCTCAGACCAGCGTTATGAAGATTCTTAACCTCGCGTTTCACACCTCAAACGCAAGGGTCACCTCAGCGTTATAACTCTTCCAAATAGAGAACCCATTCTTGATACTTATTCTCAAAGTTCGTGGATTCTTTCAGCAGAGTGCGTTCAAAACTCTGTATCTTTTCAACACATCAGGTTAATATCACACCTCAGATGATCATCACCCTAACAGAGATTGAATTTAGTTATTATCACCACCAATATGACTATAATTCCTCTGTTAGAATCCACTTATCGATTCTCATTAACAGAACGATAAGTCCTCAGAATCACTCAGATTATCGTCAATTTATTAGCTCTCTCCAATAGGGCAATAAATAACCAGTTTATCAACTCCTTTCAGTGGGGTAGTAAAACTACCCAAGATCTTGTTCAAATCCTAAGTATCATAACTCATCACTCCGATGATAAAAAAATACTTAGTGACTTTCCCCAGCAAGACATAAAAGGATTTTATCCCCACAGACGTCACATTAAAACCACACCTCTGACAAAAAATCAACTTATCGACTCTCCCCAATAGAGCGATAAGTCCTCAAAAATTGCCCCGATCGCAATTTCTCTCCTGTCACGTTAAAACCACACCTCTGACAAAAAATCAACTTATCGACTCTCCCCAATAGAGCGATAAGTCCTCAAAAATTACCCCGATCGTAATTTCTCTCCTGTCACGTTAAAACCATACCTCTGACAAAATTAACTTATCGACTCTCCCCAATAGAGCGATAAGTCCTCAAAAATTGCCCCGATCGCAATTTCTCTCCGGTCACGTTAAAACCACACCTCTGACAAAATCAACTTATCGACTCTTCCCAATAGAGCGATAAGTCCTTAAAATTGCCCAGATCGCAAAATCAACTTATCGACTCTCTTCAATAGAGCGATAAGCCCTCAAAATTACCCTGATCGCAATATTCCCCTTACCAAGTCAAAACTATATTTCTGACACTTATGGACTTCTTTCAGTGTTTAACACCAAAATAACACAGGAAGGATTCTGCTTTGCAACTCGATTCTGGGAGAATAATCAAGTATTTATCCCTAATAGTTAAAAATTTTCTAGAGTTATCTTACGATAGAAAATTTCTGAGTATTCTTTGTAATTTGTTGTCTAAAATCAAAACATAATAAATGCAAAGAACACTAGAGGATCAATATCACTTTTTATTCAAAAGCCAAAAGAAAGTGATACAAGACAAAACTTGTTCTTATCAAAAGAAAAAAAAAGAGGACTAAATTCACTCATGCATCAAGTCAAAAGAGAGGAGTTGAGTCTTGAGTTCAGCTAATTCCTCCTCGTGAGAAGCTCGCACCATAGCTTCAGCCTTGGCCCGGAGTTCATCCGCACTTGGTACGATGATGGCTGCCACCTTGTCCCTGGCCTGTTCTAGGGCTTGGGCCTGCGAATGATATTCCAAAACACCGTTTGTATCCTGGGTACTGAGGATATTGACAACATTTTCTTCGCGAGAAACTTCAGCCTTTAAGCGTAAGACTTCAGCCTCGGCTTCAACAAGTCTATCACGGAGCGAATTCAGAGAAGTAGTCGAGCGTTCTAGTTCTTCTCGCTTCTGAATGTTACGCTCACGAAGCTCCGCAACCTGGCGCTCTTTTACAGCTAAGTCCCACTCCAGTGATTCTCGTTGTATCACTTCAGCAACTTGAAGATTAGCCAGAGTTGACTCAATTTGCGACTGGAGGTCACTATGACCCATGGTCTCGAAGCGTTGTAATTTCTCCTCCAAACGGAGGATAATTTCTGAGCAGCGCTCGAACCATTGGATTTTGCCCACACTCCTGACCCCGTTTAAGCCTGCTTCCAGAAGAGGTCGAAAGGAATTCAAAGTCCCTTGACCATTCATCAGGGACTCAACCACCGTCTTCGCAAGAGTGTTTAGATACACCAAAGATATTTGAAGGAATTTAGGTGCATTAGCGAGTCTGCAAACTGCACCCGAAGATACCCCTTTAGCAGTAGAGATTGGTGCGTTAAGAAGATGACTAGCAGGCGTTCCAGGTGCCGAAGCAGCAGAAGCAATTGAAATATTCAGTTGCGAAGGACTTGAGGTTAAAGTCATCAGAGCCTTCGCTTGAGATGAGCTTGGCCCAGCCTCTGTTGGGGTGAGTGAGATCTTCATCACCGCTTTCGGTAAAGTAGCTACCACAGAAGAGTCATGTAAGGTTTGCTCCTGCAAAGGAGCCGACACCTGCACGATCGACTATTCCGGAAGAGAAGTTGCAGCAGTAGTTTCAGGTAACGCTGCAGGCGGAGCAGTTGCTGTGGGTTGTAGGCATCAAAAATTGCCGATAGGTCCCCGCACACAGCTCAGTGTTAACGAGCGACGATTGAACGTCACCACCCAGTTCACAAGAGCTCAAATGACGCCGGTGAGCGACTGAAGCAAACCGACGGACTACGTGAGCCGACAGAATCTCAGAACAACGGGGATACGGACTGACCGATAACCCCGTGATCACTGTAATCGGACCAACGCCCGCTGGGCCTCGATCACCCCACAGATAATCCA
>BQKN01027064.1:5642-17967 GCA_022839385.1 Asparagus kiusianus
TCCCATTTGGTCAAACCTTCCTACAGTTAGGGCCACAACCAAAATCCCCTCTCGATTCCTCCAATGAACGAGAGATCCACTTTCAAATCGAGTGATCAAACCTTCCAACAGTTAGGGTCATCTCAAACTCCCGCTTGGTCAAACCTTCCTACAGTTAGGGCCAAAGCCACGATTCACTCTCGATAAATAAGAAATTCATCGTTAGTTCAGTGATCAAACCTTCCGACAGTTAGGGTTATCCGAATCTTTTCGATTCTCGGAGTGGAGATCCCACTCTTAGTTTCACCTTTCCGGATTCTGGGGGTGGAGATCCCACCTCAAGTCTCCTTTCCTTGTTCGGGGAATAGAATATAAAATTCTTCCTTCCCCACACCAACCTTTTCCAAGAGTTTATCAATCTTGGATTCATCCTAGGAAGTTTATCCCGAATCCTAAGCAGGGATAAGTCTGCGCCTAACACGCGCTGCCGGTTTAGTCTTTTTCCGTAGAAAAAGACACCAGAGTTTGATTCTGGGGTATTTTATCCTGAAACCTAAGCAAGGATAAGTCCGCGCCTAACACGCGCTGCCGGTTAGTTCTTAACTGTTAAAAAGAACACTCGCCCACATATTCAACATTGTGGCAGGTTGTTATTAATAACACCAAAATCCATGCCTTACACGTATGGGGAATTTTATCCTGAATCCTAAGAAAGGATATGCCGACGCCTAACACGCGTCGCCGGTTTAGTCTTTCGCCGATTGAAAAAGACACCAGGGTCTAAACCTGGGGAATCTTATCCCGAAGCCTAAGAAGGGATAAGCCAACGTCTAATACACGTTGCTGGGTAGCCTATTCCCATAACAATGGCAAAGTCTACATATTCAAAGTTGTAGCACAAAGTCTAAGGGAGTTCATTCCTTTAGCACAACGTCACATGCGGAACGGACTAAAACAATCCGCATGTAAGCCCGACTCAAACGGTAGTCGGTAAGAGCATCTCAAATTCGTTTAAGGCTGGGGGTTAGCCAAAAACCCTAAAGTCAACGCCTAACACGCGTCGCCGGGTAA
Source organism: Asparagus kiusianus (assembly GCA_022839385.1). NCBI lineage: Eukaryota > Viridiplantae > Streptophyta > Magnoliopsida > Asparagales > Asparagaceae > Asparagus > Asparagus kiusianus. Next base: position 6,693 of record BQKN01027064.1, read on the forward strand.
CCTATTCCCGTAACAAATGGTAAAGCCTATGTATTCAACATCATAGCACAAAGTCTAAAGGAGTTCATTCCTTTAGCACAACGTCACATGCGGAACGGATTTAAACAATCCGCATGTAAGCCCGATTCAAACGGTAATCGGTAAGAGCACGTCAAATCCGTTGAAGGCTGAGGATTTGCCAAAAACCCTAAGTCAACGTCTCATACACGTTGCTGTTTAGTCTTTTCACAGGAGAAAGACGAAGTCTACGTATTCAATATCGTAGCACTAAAAGGGTTAACTCTTTTAGCTTAATGTCACATGCGGAACGGACTTAAACAATCCGTATGCTAGCCCGACTCAAACGGTAGTCGGTAAAGGCTAATCAAACCCATTGATGGCTGAGAATTTGCCAAAAATTCTATAAGTACGAGTCATTGACGCATCAATTTTACAAATTGGTCTCGTGACTCAAGTATCTGCCACGCTCCAATACCTTAAGAGCTTAAACTGTGTATACTCCAACAGACGTACGAGTATAAACTGTGTCAGACGTCGAACAATACGTCGCAATGAAGCCCGAACGCCGGACAACGTGTCGCAATAAAGCTCGAACGCCAGACAACGCGTTGTAAATGAAGATTCAACGCTGTCAATCGATGATCAGTTCTATGTTGAATCAACCAACTCGAGCTAAAAAGTCAAGAAATCAAGAATCGGTTTCAAGTTCAAAGTTCCAACAGACGGTCAGACAATAAATACAGCACCGGAATCCTTACAGAAGTTCGACAAAGCACCGAACAACCTGGAGGGCTGAAGGAATCAAGAACAGAAGCCATTCCAAAGTCCCGTTACACCGACTGAAGGTTGGGACAATCACATCCAAAGTATTCCAGACTCTTCTATAAAAGAACGAGGCTGAAATACTTTGGAGGGGGTATCTGTAGGCGTATAAAATTGCCTATAGGTCCCTTATCACAGCTCGACGATGCCGATTCGACAAACAGACCATCGGGTGACATATCCAAGCAAAACTGTTATCCCACAACGCCGAAGCCAAGCAATATGCGACGAAGTGGACTACCGAGGCTAACGAACCGCACGCCAACAATCCATTAGCATGCGGAATGAAGCCAACGGTTCGAGGATTCAATGAGTCATCTAAACAAGAGCGAACTCGGATGAATCATGATCGAATCAAGATCGGTTTCGGACTCGAACTCAGAAGCGGATTAACTGCCATATCTGGAATCAAGTCAACAAGTCGTTTCCAGGTCAATCAACCACGGACAGAACCGGAACCGGAAACAACGGAAACGACGGAACCCAAACACCCAGGGGGGACTCGGCCGAAACCGAGCCAACCCGAGGTGGCTCGGCCCAAGCCGAGCCACCCCAAGGTGGCCGGTTGTTTCCCCTTCCCCCCCTCACGTGCACACGGGCACAGTGAAGAGAGGCTATAAATAGAGGAGGGGTTCTTCATTTTCAAGGGTTGGAAAAATAGGAGTCGAAGCTCTGCCGGATTCAGATCTAAAAACTTAAAAAAGATTGGAGCTTTGGAACTTCAAGGGCTTGTCCATCCAGATCCGGTGCTTGGCGATCGTCAGTGCCAAATAAGGCAAGAGTTCGAGAGGAATCGGATCCCGGATCTCAGATCTACGTAGGTACACTCCGGATCTAAGCTTGGTTCTTAGATCCCAAGATTCGAGCGGTCGTTTCCTTGGTGAAACGATCCCTCCCGGCTATTATCTCCTTGGTGGGATAATACCCGTAATACTGCGTAGATCCGACCGGATCTAGATCTCGCGGTGGTCCACGGCAAACAACCCCGGCGCAGGCAAACAACCCACGCAAGCGAGTGACCGCAAAACAGGAGCTCGCGATTTGTTCGACAAACAAGGAAACAAAGTTGTAATTTTCATTTCTTTTTATTTGATTTTCGTTGTAACCGGATCTTATAAAAAGACCGGATCTTTGTAATCGATAAACAATTACCAAGAGTGTACAATGGAATCAACAATGAAGAGAGCAACAATTTTTCCCGCGAACAGTCCAGAACAGTTCTTCGATTTTTTTTGTTCTTCGCGGTCGACCGCGAATATTTTTGGTCGACCGCCAATAGATCTGTTAGACTCTAACGGCTATTTCTCTGAGCTGTTTTCTGGGGGCTTTGCTATCATTTGTTTTGGGGGTTGTTGCTGAGATCTCTAGAGGGTATAAATACTCCTTTGCTGATCTCTTTTCATTTAACTAAGAGAAAAGTTTTAAAGAGTTTTTACAAGTTTGTTTAAGGTTTTCTAAGTGTGTTTAAGAGTTTGGTTTGTGAAGATAATTTCACAAGGGCTTGAGGAGATAGTCTTTGGTGTTTGGGCTTCAAATCATCTCTCTCTCACTCTTGTCATTTATTGGAGAAGTTTTCTAAACTCAATCTAGCTTTACATTTTATTGTTTGATTATCATTTTATTAAGCTAGTGTTTATATTGAGTTTAGTTAATTTTATTTATCTCTTTGTACACACACAACCATTGAGCTTATTGTATTTACATTTATAGTATAATTGGGTTGTGGGATTGTGTATCTTAGAGAGTGAGCTTATAATTCGTTCTCATTCATTGTAGAGATCAAACAGTTTGTATTGAGCCTAATTGTGAGGATTCACTTGTAATACACTTGTACACCGAGAGAAGTGTGTGGTGAGAGACGGGGTCGAATCCAAGAGGAGTGGTGTCGGTTGACGTGCCTAGGGAGAGGTTGTAACCGAGCACTTGAGGAGGAGGACACGGGCTAGGACCAACACTTAGTGTGTGAGGTGGGATTGCATAGTGATTGTATTGTAAGGTGTAAACGTTGTTCGGGTGAACGTAGAAAACCCGGTTGTGATAGTGGAGATCTCCTCGAGGTGAGGAGCGGAGACGTAGGTCGTGGGGACCGAACTCCGTAATCATATTATTTGTTTGTGATTGCATTGGCGCACTTACTTTTATGTTCATATCTTATATCGCTGTAGGCTGTCTAAAAATCACAATAGATAGTTGATCCCCCATCAAACACCGATGATGGAAGTTACAATCTGACGACTTCCAGAAGGCCACAATTTGAGGACTTTCACGTAGAAGGTTACCATCTAACGACCTTCACAACAACTAATGAAAGCCCCAATTCAACAACCTTCATGATCAACATCGGGAGTTACAATCTGACGACTCTCATATTTTCAAGGAGCTAAGACGAAGGTTACAAGATGACGATCTTTGCGGCGCCCTAGCAAAAGAGACTACAAATCAACGGTCTCTTCATACTAAGAATGCAGATATCTCTCAAACCGTAAGGAATTTGGTAAAATTGACAGAGCAAACCAAACCCCAAGGGGTTGGTTTGGTCGGCTCCGTCTCGTCGAGATAGCCGATTTTCATATATAATTCGTCCAATTCCGACGTACGGTTTGAAAGTTATGACATGTTCTTCGTAGCAAGTTATGTTCTGAAGTCCGTCTACAAGACTGGGCTTCATCAGAACATTAGACTTAGCCTGAAGCTCACCAAGCCCGCCTAGGGTTCGCCTCTGCATTACAGAGCCAAAACGCATAGGTCGAACCAGCGTTATAACATCAAAACGCGGAGTTTACCCTTGTAATATAACGTCAAAACGCATAGCTGAGGCCCAACTCTGCGTTTTCAGCCTAAAACGCAGAGTTAATCTCTAAAACAGCACCAACTGTGCGTTTTCAGCCTTTAAACAGGTCCAACTCTGCGTTTTCAGTCTAAAACGCAGAGTTAATCTCTAAAACAGCACCAACTGTGCGTTTTCAGCCTCAGCTGTGCGTTTTCAGCCTCAGCTGTGCGTTTTCAGCCTCAGCTGTGCGTTTTCAGCCTCAGCTGTGCGTTTTCAGGTCCAGAAACGCACAGTTTGAGCCCAGAACGCTGTTTTCAGCGTTTAACTCGTTCAAGCACGATTTGAACGGTTCCAGAACCGTTTTCTCCCTAAGATTTTAGGGGATCACTACCCTATCATGGAGAGATTTATGGGGAGCAGTTACACCCCATTAAACCCTCATTAAGGAGAGATTTAAGGGGGCGGTTACACCCCTAAATCCCCTATAAAGGGTGGGAAACTCAACTGAGTTTGGATCCTCTTTTTGGGCTGACTTTTTGGGGATCCCTGATCGGCCATCTTGCCGCTTTCTGCAGCAACAAGGAGCTTTGGAGATCAGCGACTTGAAGGAGCTCTTGAATCATTTTGGAAGGCTTTTATTGAAGCCTTTGAGATTATTCGGCCTTGGCTTATTAACCGAACTTTCGGTTTAAATCAACTCTTTCATAGAGTTTCAAACTCGATCTGAGTTATCAACTCGTCCAGAGTTTTAAAACTTGCTTTGCAAGTTCTTCTAAACTCGGTCAGAGTTTCAAAGTTGCCCTGTAAGTTCTTCTAAACTCGGTCAGAGTTTTAAGACTTGCCACGCAAGTTCTCCACAGCGTCAAATCGTGAGGAGAAGACCACGTTCCAGTGAATCAAGACGTTCGGATCGTCAACGGAGAGCAAACTCGACGTGATCAATCGAGGGAGGCACTCCATCGCCACCGTGAAGAACCCAGAATTAAACAAAGGGGAGAGTCAAGTTCATTCTCCTCTCTTTTGTAATCGGAATCCAAATTGTAATCGATTTTGAGAGAATACAAGTCAAATTTTCTTTCATTGTCTTTTTACTGCAAATTTTCCACCAAACAATCGCCTTTGTATATTGCTTGTTGATTATATTGCCCACTATCTAGTTTAGATTGTTTACCCTTGAGTTTATATATCCTTGCACATACATTGCCTATATCTCTTTGTTAAGATATATCTTGTTGTTCATATTGCTTATCCTAGCTCATATATCTTGTTGTATTTCATACTTGCTAGGATAACTTGTTAATTAATTTTAATTGGCATTTAAATCGGATTAGATTAGCATAAGACCCTAATCACCCCCCCTCTAGGGTCTAACATTCCCTAGCTACTCAAGAGAAGGCTCGCGAGCAGTTGGCAAAGGAATTAGAGGGTATTGAATCTCGCCGGCAATTGGTGGCTAATTCCTTTGAGGAAAAGGATCGAGCCCTCAAGGAGGCCAAAGATACTGTCCAAGACTTTGTCTCGCGCACTGAGGAAGATCTTCGTCGAGAGATCCTGAGGAGGCTCGAGCTTCGCCATGCTGGGGAGATTCATGAGGCGGAACTACGGTTGAGAGCTTTGTAACTTGCCTTTGATTCCCCATTGTAATAGGATTTCCTTTTTATGAATAAAATTATACTTTTGTTTCTGGGCACTATCCCTTGCGTGCGTACTCCATTTTTTTTAATATGCGTTAGTCAGGGTTTGGCCGCAAGAGAATCCTAGCTGCAGAGGGGCTCTTGTCGGCGAATTTCAGCTGCAAGTTCGTCTCGCCTACAGGCGGATTCTATCCGTAGGTGAATTTGTGACGAATTCGGCTGCGGGTGAGCTTCGCTTTCAGCGGGTCACGTGTTAATCCACGTGCACGTCAGTTAGGGAGACATGGGCACGTCGCTTCGCATTAAATGCGGCGTAGTGGGTCTCTTCGTCCTCCACGCCCGATTCGGGCCGTTGGCTGGGGATCATGCCCAGAAACCGCCAAATCCTGACCGTTCATATGAGATCCGAGTTGTTCAGCCTTACCCTCGACTGTTTAGGCCTGAAAGGTCTAATCGAGCCGTGGATAACCGCTTAGGCTCAGAGTATTTAATGCCCCTTCTCTTTGTTAAGAGAGGCCGCAGTTTCCTTGTTGTTTTCCTCAGAGGAAGTCCAAGTTTTCTTTTCGCTGCATTCTCAGGATGGCACCGAAGGTGAAAAGAGTTGCTTCAAAGAAGAGGAAGGAGGCGTCCTCTTCGGGTGCCGCCGAAGCCGCCGCCGCTGCCGCCGAAGGTATCTTTTTACCTTAATCTCCATTCAGGCGTGAGTTGGGCAGGTATTTCTCGTCTGACCCCTTTCTGTGCTGTCGTTGTGTTTCACAGCCCATGAAGAGGTGCCACCTTCTGAAGAACACATGGCTGAGCCCATTTTAATTTCCGACGACGAATCCGAGGGTACCACAACTTCCCCTGCCTCAAGCCCCGCCGCTCAACCTGGAGCCGAACCTTGTCTTGAGGTTCCACCCATCGCAGCACTTACTTCGGGTCAAGAGCCTGTTTCTTCGGTGTTGACCCTATGGTTTTGATGATGATTTAACACACAATTCATTTCTAATAAGTTCTCTAGTGTTTTTGTGTTTATAGTTCTTTTCAGGTATTTCAACACAAGTCAATCAAGAGCGTTAAAGATTCAAGTTCTCTTGTGTGGTTCTACCTAGGTATATGTTTAGTTTACCTACGTATATTGTATGATTATATTCAAGCTCAATATATATACACTTAACACGATTTATAACGGTTTCTATCATATAGATGATTCTTTTTCATTAAACGTTGTTAAAACATCTTTATCCTTTGTTTACAGCTCTTTCATATTACACTATATACATATAATATATGCACAATACATATATGATTATTTACATGTCTGAATCAAATTTCACTTTCGTAAAAATACAGGTTTTCCAAGCTAGTTTCAAAATCAGGGAGTTTTAGCAAATGAAAAATGTTTTTCCAAAATTTTCTTTTCAAACATGTTTATTTCATCATTTATAATCTTTCCCCAAAGTTTCACTAATTTTGGATATGATCTGATATTTTTAACGATTTTTCAAAACTCCCCAAAAACCTGGCAGTTTTCATATATCAGTATTCGGTCGACCGATACGGTCGACCGACAGACGTCTGTTTCTAAAAAAAAGTTTTCCAAAGCTTTCCAGTCGACCAAATTTTTCGTCGGTCGCCTGAAATTTCCTTTCGGTCGACCAAAATTTACGTCGGTCGACCGCCAGCTTTAAAACCCCGTTTCTTTTGTTTTTTGAACTAATCGGTCGACCGCACCGGTCGACCGACGTGTTGCCAGACTGAGCCTAACGGCTAGTTTTCAAATTGGTTTTTTGGTCTTTTTACAATCTTTTAGCTGTTGCATTGGGGTGCTATATATACCCCATTGCTGCTCTTCTTCTCTTTAATCCAAGAAATCCAAGTTTATTGTTTTACAAGTTATTAATCGCGTTTAAGAGCTGTTTAGTTAATCTGTTTTCAAGAGGAGGTTCTCTACAACAAGAAGAGGATTTCATCTTCATTCCTTCAGCTCTTCTTGGTTCATTGAGAAGTTTTCTAAACTCATTCCTATAGCTTATTCTATTTCACTTTCATTTGATTAGCTATATTTATTGAGTTACAGTTATTGAGTTTCATTCATTGTTATCACACACACTTATTGAGCTTAATATTTTCATATTATATATTGTGGGTTGTGGGGTGTGATTTAGTGAGTGTGAGCTTCATTGTGTTCTCACTTGTATTTGAGGACAAATCATTATACTTAACCTTTATTTGTGAGATCACTTGTAATACACTTGTACACCGAGAGAAGTGTGAGGAGAGAGACGGGATCAAATCCAAAAGGAGTGGCGTCGATTGACGAACCTAGGGAGAGGTTGTAATCGAGCACTTGAGGAGGAGGACACGGGCTAGATTTCTACACTTAGTGTGTAAAGTGTGATTGTAAGTGATTGTGTAGTGTGAGAGTTTTCGGTGAACTTGTAAACCGAGTGTGTAGAAGTTCCGGCTTCCAAATCGGATTGTGATAGTGGATATCTCCTCGAGGTGAGGAGCGGGGACGTAGGTCGTGGGGACCGAACCTCGTGAACATATCGTGTGTTTGTGTTTTTGTTTGTCTCATATTTACTTGTGCATAGTCTTATTGTTCTTATTGCTCATATCTATCTCTTGCAAGATTATTTTGTTTAACATAATTGTAAATTAGCCATAAATTGGAATTAGATTAGCATAAGACCCTAATCACCCCCCCTCTAGGGTCTAACATTCGGGTCCATAGTCCTTGCAGGTTCGCATCGAGGAGTTCGAGAATGCTGTGAAGCAGGTGATTTCCCTTGTCAGCCTCGGCATGGGGAGCTACGACGGTTTCAGGCAGTCTCTCCTGGACCGCATGGCTGACTTTAGGCGACTGGGTGAAAACCGGATTGCTACGCGTTGCATGCAGAAGCTCCGCCTTTTGGAGTCACGCTTGATGAGACTAGAGATCTTGTCACGGGAAGGTCCAGAAGTCGACGTGGAGTCCTTCCTGTCTCATATTCGACGTCGTGAGGCCTGGGAGCAGGAGGTCCGCTCTAGAGAAATAGCGGATCTGGAATCCACCGTCGCCTTCTGGGTGAGTCAGCAGCGCTCACTGGAAAAGCGCGTAAGCGAATTCACTTCTACTATACTCCGCTTAAAAGTCGAGCTAGAGCAAGCGGAGGCGACTCTGAAGGAATTCCAATCCAAGAGCGTTAAGGTTAACAAGACTACCGAAGCGGAGGCTCGAAGCCTTGAAGCCTTGCGCCAGGAAGATGCCGCCGCCAGATCAAGTTTTGAAGACCGGGCTTGGAAGGAGGCTGAAGACAAGGCCAGGGAGGACCATGCAAGAAAGGTAGCCGTAGTTAAGGCAGAGCTTGCGTCCTTTAGTTTGTTGGACTAGGTCCCCTTGCCTGAAACTGTGTTAAGACATTTTGTTTCATTTGCTTTTTGACATCATGTTATGACTCGTTTGATTGTGGAGTCATAACTTTGTTCAAATGTACTATCTTAAGCATACTAAATGAAGTTTGTATTTTCTCATTATGCATACATCTTTTTAATATGCCGCCGTTCAGTGTTTTGCTCGTAGAATCGCTGACAATTCCGTGCCGTAGGCAAAGCCCCTCGCACGATGGCGAGTTAGTGTCGATAGCTATACCCAAACGCTGGCGAAACTCGAATGAAGGCAAGTTTGCGTTGAAGGCTAGACTCGACTGCTAGCGAATTTACGCTGCAAGCGAAACTCGTGTGACAGCGAGTTCGCGTGGAAGACCAAACTTGACTGCTGGTGAATTTACGCTGTAAGTGAAATTCGTGTGATGGCGAGTTTGCATGGAAGACCAAACTTGACTGCTGGCGAGTTTAGGCTACAAGCGAAACTCGTGTGAAGGCGAGTTTACGTGGAAGACCAAACTTGACCTCTGGCGAGTTTAGGCTGCAAGCGAAACTCGTGGGATGGTGAGTTTGCGTTGGCGGTTAAACTCGACTGATGGCGAGTTTGTACTACAATCAAAACTCGAGTGATGGCGAATGCGGGCGAAACTCGTGCTACACGTCTACTTGCGAGCCCAAATGCTTGCCAGCTAAGGCTTTGTTAATGCTCATTAATGGTGAAGTGACAGGACGCTTCACCTCTCGCGCTCAATCCGATCGGCCGGTTTGGGGTCCCGAGAGAAATGGCCTTTCATTATTGGCGTTGAGCTCGAAGCGTCGCAGGACATCTGGGCCGCTCGATTGTTTGGGATAACAAATCTCGGCCGTTGGGTCTTCGATTATATATGACGCACTCGTCGTCTTTTCAACAAAGCTCTCGCATCTTCGAAATAATTCGTAAACGAGAACTGCTACGGAAACCCTTCTCGACCCATGGCCTCCGAGTCCGACCATAGTGCCTCTCGACCCTTTCAACAAAGCTCATATCGCCATTGTCTCATTATTTACTTTGCCCACTATCTTGTTTATGCTTATTTCACCATTGTGTTAGTTTATATATCATTGCATACATTTTTATCATATAGGATATATCTCATTGTTCATATTGTATATTCTTGCTCATATCATATTGTATATCTATCTTGCAAGAATTATATTTGAATTAATTTTAATTGACATATAATCGGATTAGATTAGCATAAGACCCTAATCACCCCCCTCTAAGGTCTAACACCTTGGTCCTCATCGTATGCTATGGCGGAAAGGAGTATACCTTTATATCGATCCTTCAAAAATATACCGTCCAAAAATAGAAGGGGTCTGCATCCACTCAAAAAACCATTGATGCATGCAACGTAAACAAACAAAGAGTCTTGAAAACCTCCCCTCATTCTATTCAATATGTATATAGCTACCAGGATTTGTTTCCTTTACCATGCGCTCATACCTAGTCGTGTAACAAGAAACAATCCAAAGTTAACATGTTATCAGATATAGGTTAACAAGTGAGCGGCGAAAGTTAACATGTTATATGTGTAGCTTAACAAGCAAACAAGGAAAGTTAAACATGTTATCTATGTAAATTAACATATTCGCAAAGAAAGTTAACAAGTTATCTGTGTAACTTAACAATCTAACTGTGAAAGTTAATATATTATCTATGTAACTTAATATGTTCGCTAAGAAAGTTAACAAGTTATATGTATAACTTAACAATCAAACAGTGAAAGTTAAAATGTTATCTATGTAACTTAACATGTTCGCTAAGGAAGTTAACAAGATATCTGTGTAACTTAATAATCTAACTGTGAAAGTTAACATGTTATCTATGTAACTTAACATGTTTACTAAGAAAGTTAACAAGATATCTGTTTAACTTAACAATCTAACTGTGAAAGTTAACATGTTATCTATGTAACTTAGCATGTTCGCTAAGAAAGTTAACAAGTTATCTGTGTAACTTATCAATCCAATTATGAAAGTGAACATGTAATCTATGTAAATTAACAAGCTAACATAAAAGTTAACATGTTATCTGGGTAACTTAACAACCTATCTATGTATCGTATCAAGCGAAGGGAGAAAGTTAACAAGTATTGTAACAATAAAGCTCAAAATTTACCATCATAGTTGATCATACGACTCATATATGTCCCCGTACAGCTTCTCCTATGCTCTCTCTTTCCCCCATCATATCTTACTGTAATCAATTCTAAGGCCGTAGTTTGTGAGGAACTCCTTTTGCATATCAACGGGGTGGATTTCTAGCCAGACCTTCAGGAGTTGTTGCAACTGTGTTGCAATGAATTTATGGGATGCCCTTGAACGACCTGCATTTTGCCCGTGTTGTCCACAAGTGTGTTCATTAACAAACTTCTTGATCCAAAGTCTCTTTTCATTCTTAACAAGTGAAGCAAACAACATCCATGGGCACTTGTAAGTTTCTTTATATCGGTAATATACACAGATACATTTTGGTTCTTCTTTATAAATTCATAATCAAATATTGTAGGCTGTCTAAAAATCACAATAGATAGCTTATCCCCTTTCAAACACCGATGATGGAAGTTACAATCTGACGACTTCCAGAAGGCTACAATTTGAAGACTTTTACGTAGATTGCTGAAGGTTACAATCTGACGACCTTCACAACAACTGA
>BQKN01027073.1:0-12839 GCA_022839385.1 Asparagus kiusianus
GGATACAGCTAAAGCTGCTAACGCATCTGCGTAGGTGTTCTGCAACCGCGGCACGTGCTCGATGAAGAATCCTTCAAACGACTCCGCTAATTCCACCGCCATTTTGTGATAAGGAATTAAATCCTGACTTCGGACTTCGTATTCCCCTTGAACTTGTTTGACTATCAGTTGAGAATCACCGAAAGCTTCGAGATACTCAACCCCCAGCTCTTTGGCGAAGTTGAGTCCTATAATCAGTGCGTTGTATTCTGCCACATTATTCGAGCACGGCTCAGTTAACGAGTAGGCTCGAGGCATCACATGTTTTCCCGGGGAAACTAAGACCACTCCAACTCCGGAGGAGACTTTAGAACATCCAGGAGTACCTGCGGCATTAGCTGCTCGTGAAGCACCATCGAAGTACAAACGCCACACTTGTTGGTGTGAAGTTGCGTTGACTTCGTGGGTTTCATCAGGTAAATCGTCGTATATCTCGGCGGCGTCCGTAGTTGGATTAGCTGCCAAGAGATCACAGATGGCCTGTCCTTTTACTGACTTCTGCTGTTTGAAGTGCAGATCGTATTGGGACAAGAGTAAAGCCCACTTTGCTAATCGCCAGCTCATGGAAGCCGGTTGAGTCATGAACACTCGGACCGGGTTAACTTTAGAGATGACATATATGGTCTGTCCGACCAAGTAATGCCGCATCTTTTGGATGGCGAACACTAGGGCTAGGCATTCTCTCTCAATCAAGGGATATCGAGATTCCGCGCCCACCATAGTTCGGCTTAAGTAATATACTGCTTGCTCGTGACCGTTATCGTCATCTTGTGCAAGCAATGCACTTAATGAGTGGCTCGTCGCCTTGACATAAATCAAGAACGGTTTGCCCGATTTCGGTGCAACGAGTATGGGAGGTTTCGAGAGATATTCCTTAATACTCTCGAACGCCTTTTGACAGGCATCGTCCCATACGAATGACACGCCCTTCTTTGTGAGCCTGGAGAACGGTTGGCATTTCCCCGAGAGGTTCGAGATAAACCGACGGATATAAGCCAATCGTCCTTGCAGTCCTCTGAGCTCTTTGAGGTTCCTCGGAGGTTGCAATTCATTGATCGCCTTCACTTTGTCCGGATCAATGTGAATACCTTTGGTGGTGACGACGAATCCCAGGAATTTGCCACTGGACATTCCGAGGAAAGATTTGGTTGGGTTCATCTTCAACTGGTGAGCCCGCATCAAGTCGAACATGGTCTTCAAGTCTTTGATGTGATCTTTCTTACCACGACTTTTCACAACCAAGTCATCTACGTAGCATTCGACGGTTTTTCGGAGATGCTCTTGAAAGATCTTCGACATGGCTCGCTGATATGTGGCACCTGCATTCTTCAAGCCGAAGGGCATGACTGTGTAGCAGAATACACCGAGAGGCGTTCTGAATGCAGTGTGCTTCTCATCATCTGGATGCATCTTTATCTGGTTGTAACCAGAGAAACCATCCATGAAGGACATCCTCTCGAACCCACACGTATTGTCAATGATAACATCTGTGATGGGGAGAGGAAAATCATCTTTTGGACAGGCTGCATTGAGATCCCTGAAGTCGATGCATATCCTGATCTTCCCGTTCTTCTTAAGAACCGGAACAATGTTGGCAAGCCATTCGGGATGTTGTTCCTCTCGGATGAATCCCGAATCGACGAGCTTTTTGACTTCAGCTTCGATTGCTTCCATCATTTGCGGACGAAACCGTCGTTGTTGTTGTTTGACTGGTTTGACGTCCGGCTTAATGTTGAGACGATGCACTGCTACGTTTGGGTCGAGACCTGGCATGTCTTCATAATTCCAGGCGAACACGTCGATGTACTCCCGGATAAGAGAAATCAACTCTTCCTTCTCTTCAGGTAAGAGGCTGCCGCTGATGAATATTGGCTTCGGGTTTTCTTCGCTGCCCATATTCACCTGAACGACTGGGTCTTCGGTAGGAGGCTCTCTCTGCTCGAACCGGTCGCCATACTGCATGTTTAAGTGATGAACCCACGGGTCTTCCCATGTCGGCATCTCATCATCTTCTTCTATTGTCGCTGGATCAACTGTGACCATGTTCGACATTAGCTTCTTAAACACTTCACCAAGACTAGCGTCGGAATCCCAACCCGAAGAGTTGGAAGAATATCCCTTCCTAGTCTTGTTAGCAATTTGGTCAATGATTTGCCAGCCACACTCCTCATCTGATGAGACATAGCCTAGACCTCTTTTGTGGCGATAATAATTATCGGGTTTTCCCTTCGGTACATAGGCCATCCGGGGTGGAACCCGTGTACCTCGACCAAAGAAAAGACCCTCTCCGATCTTGAAGTCATATCCGTGCCTTTCCATCATGTTGCGAGCTTTCGCATCATATTTGGATAAATGACGGGCTGGTTTATCATCGTTGTCTTCCTCTTCCAAGAAATGGTTGGGTATCGGAGATGCTCTTCCTTTGCCGTAGACGACCTCCTTTCCACCCCCAATCCCTGCGGGGATGATAAGCGTTGTTCCGCAAGGGTCGTGTACCTGCTTCTTCGTCAAACAAAATGATTGAAGAGGCATATACAAATCAGGGTTAGCATAGAGTTCGTTAGTGATATCATTGAGACCTGTCGAGTACTCTAAATCATCGTTTATTGATAGTTCTTCGGCAAGTTGCCAATTACAACTATCTTCCGATGATTCATCATCGTCAAGATTGATTACAATGGGTACAATGTCGTTTAAAACAAAACCGCCATCATAATCAAGCCCTGGTTCGGTATCAGCTTCATCTCCGCTGTCCGTTCCTTGGGCCGATGGTTCAGTATCGGATTCAGTGCCGTATAAAAGGGAATCGGTGAAATAATTCTCCAATCCCTTAAACGGTTGCTTATCCGCGACCACCGTCTTGACTTCATTATCTGTGCCCACATATTTAAAGCACTGATGTAGAGTTGACGGGACTATAAGGTTACCGTGGATCCAAGGTCGACCCAACAGTAAATTATAGGATGTTTCCGCGTCAATCACATAACAAGTGACCTCCGACCTCAAATCCCCGATCTGGCACTTAATTCGGATCTTCCCCAAGGGCCTAGACCCGCTGGTGTTGAATCCGTAGATCGTCGTGCCAGTGGACGCTAATTTGCTAGTCGGGATTCCGAGATGATACATCAATCGGAATGGCATGATGCTCACAGCGGAACCCGGATCGACTTGGATCCGGTTGACAACGCTGGAGCCAATGTGCCCGGTAAAGTACAACGGCCTATCATGATTGGAGTTCTTTGTCTGCATGTCTTCTTTGGTGAAAGAGATGCAGGGGAAGTGATGTGCCGCCAGATTGCAATGCTGAGCTGATGACTCTGGCTCTTCGGAAGATGGCTTGATCCGAGTCAAGAAGGCTTCGGAATCACTCAAGGCTTCTTGTAGTGCTTTCCGTGTATCCTTCGACAATCGCAGCAACTCGTATAGAGTTATCCTGGCCGGGATGTTGGCCAATTGCGCCATAATGTCGAAATGGGGCTGAGAGCTTGTATTCCCTGGTTTGTCTCGTCCAATTGGATGATTGAATCGAGACGGCCTCGGGTTCTGAACTTCTTGATGTAGAGGCTCTTTTCCCTTATCCTTTTGTGGGATTTTCTCTGTAACTGCTGGTGTTGGGGGAATTGCTGCAATCCCTAGTTCTGCCAGCGTCTTGGAAGGTGGGGTTTTGGTACCCAACTGCTCGGTGGCATCTGGATACTTGAAGTGATACTCGTTCCCGCTTCGAGTTGCAAAGGCTTCCTGCTCATCCTCAGAAAGTGGGAAGGTTGGAATTTTGTCATCATCCACCCCCGGTATAGCAGAGGCCCCATAACAGGATTTGCCCTTCCTCTTCGATTTCTTCTTGTTCTTTGTGGAAGAGGTCCCGGCCCACTGTTCATCTGCGATCAAGTCCGGATGAACCCACAAGATTTCGCCATTTGGGGCTGTGTGTGGCACAAGCCCTTTCTGGCGCTGCTGGTGTGGATCATCGTTCACCGTCTTTACCGCCGCTTTGATCACCGACTCGTGTTGGAACCAACTCGAGGGAACAGATCCAAAGCTAATGGACACGGTATTTGCACCCACCTTCTTCTCCTTGGGCTGTTTCATGGTGATGACCCCAACATCGATCAGGGCCTGAATCTTGTCCTTGAGAGCGTAGCACACCTTGGTAGGATGGTGCACCGCTCGGTGGAATGCGCAATATTTTGGATCGTTGACCCTTTTGGCATCTTCTTGATCCTGAATCGGCGGCAGCTTGATCTTGTTGTTCTCCACGAGGTATTTGAAAATACCAGGGATTTCATCCTCTTTGAACGAGTAGACTTTTGGGAACCTCGGCTCTCCAACCTTTTGCTTCTGGGGCTGTTGTTGCCACCTGGGTTGTTGAGGCGCCCTCTGTTGTTGCTGCTGCGGCTGCTGCGGCTGTTGCTGCTGTTGCGGTTGTGCTTGCACTTCAAAGACTTGATTTGCGACTACCGCATTCGCATGCGCCTTCCCTTTACCCTTGGTAAAATTTGGTTGCGGGGCATTGTTGGGTATTTGTCCCCTCTCTGCCTTTTTCCTCTTGAGGAATCGTTCAGCTCGCTCTCCACGCATCTTCAAATCCTTCCAGGTTTTAGATGGCGCCATTCCCATGGCTTCAAGGATATCGAGAGTCAAATTGTTGTGGCAAGTCTCGAGGATGAAATCCTCGCTGACCGGATCCCTGCAATTCATAGCTTTGTTCCGGAATCTTTTCACAAAGTTTTCAACCGTCTCGCCGTTCTTTTGCTTTTCATCGAACAGCGTACCGATTGAAACCTCGGTGTCATCATCAAAGAAGTTTGTTAGGAACATGTCCTCCATGTCATCCCAGCCATTGATACTCCTAGGCTTGAGACGGCGGTACCAATCGAAAGCAGCTCCGCGAAGAGTGCCGACGAATGACCGCACCATGAGGGGCTCATTTCCGGAAATGATTCCTAAATGAGACTTGAAATAGATTAAATGTTGGGTAGGGGAACCCTTCCCATCAAACGGCGTAAAGTTAATTAAATTAAACTTTGCCGGATATGGGATCGATTCCCACTCCCTTGGATATGGGCAGGGTATACCGGATCTTTTTACCTCCTGAGCATTCATCAACGCATTGATCTTGCTCTCCAGGTCTTTCATCTTCCTGTCCTCACTCGTCTCGGTCTTCGAGTGGCTTCTGGGAGAGGGGGCGTGGTCCTCTTTTGCATTATCCTCTGCGGGACCACCCCCAGTGCTGGTGTTGACAGGAGGGATGTTGACATTATCCGCTTCCCGCTCATGCTCCTCTGGGTTACGTTGGCTCGGTTCTCCTTGGTGAACCGTCATTGCCGCGATCTGTTGGTCGTGCATCTCCCTCATTCGCTGCATGGCCATCTCCATTTCAAATTTGAAGCTCTCCTTTTGCTTGGCTAGGGCTTCTTCAAGTATCTTCGACATTTGTTCGGCACTGATCATGAGCGATTCATAAGGTTGGCCCACACTCGAAGTTGTGTCGTCGGATGCGACGGCGGAGCAGGTATCAGAATCAGCATCGGATTCCTCTTCTTCTAGGGAAAGTCCCTTATGTACTCTTGGGTAATTGTTTCGTTTGATGGTTCCCGACCGTAGCCACGTCATGCATCGGGATGCCTCGGCAAGCTGATCCAAGTTGAGACGTGGTGTTGATCCCCCTCTGCCGGTCATGTTGACTGACACTTTCGAGTATTCATCCTCTCGGCGGAGCGGTTTCTTCTTGTGGAAACGCTTCGGCTTGGAGAGTCTCTCGAATACCGAGATTCTTGTTGGGGTCTGAGCACAGCAACACTCGGACAGCACTGCCTTGATAATGTTGGCACACGGGCAGTGGGACTCCTGCATGTACCTCTTTCGTGATTTTTCCACACCCCCAGCCCTATAGTACAGCTCATCAGCTTGATAGCTGGAGCAACCTACGGAGTGCTGGTGGATGTCCCTCGGTATGACACGCTCATCCTCAGACGAGTGTGTTTCCCTTTGGGAATGCAAAAATTGGTTAGATTTTTCAAGAGTGGCCCGTTCAATTTTACGCTTTTGGGAGCGTAGAAATCGAACGGGCTCTTTTAGTTCGGCTCGCAATTCAGTGCGGCCGGTGATAGGGGCTTTCCCTTTGTCAATATTCTTGGGGGGATTGATTCCACCCCCAGTCTGGATTTTAGTTTGGGGACCTTTCAATGGTCCCAGCCGTTCTTTGACGGGTATTCTGCCTCGGTTCTCCTGTAAGGGACCAAGACGACTCGTCAAAGGAAGCTGGGATCTTGAATGATCCCCTTTTTTACCTGGCCCTGTTGAGGGTGCCGGTACGGGAGGAGTAGGCTCTGATTTGGTTGAACTCTGGGTGATAATTTTACCTTTCTTGGTTTGAGGTGTTGGGTTTGCCTTGGGCACCCACACCGATTTGCTCTTGGACGGCGTTTTGACCGCCGATTCTTGCTGTATTTCCTCTGCCTTTTTTAGGAGGAGCCGGGCATGTGCAAGTAGAGCACGGCGCTTCTTGATTCGCTCCTCGAGCGTGGAGCGGTTCCTCTTGACGCGGATCCACTCATTCGCTCCTGATTTGGAGGGGAAGTTGATTACCCGCCGCTGCTCTTGTCGCTGCCTCGACTTCAAGTCCTCTGCATAGCGCACTCCATCCTTTGACTCCTTGGCCTTGGCGAGCTGTTGAGCGAGACGTTGGCGACGTCTTTGAAGCGCTCTCTTTGATGGAGTTGGAGCAGCATCACTTATCACCTTTGTGGCGGTTGGATCTACGTTCTTGACCACACTGATCGACGCAAGGCCGTTGTGTGGTGCAAGTGTAGTGGCAGCGACGGCGGGGTCTTGAATTGAGGAGTTGGAGATCCCGCGAGCCCTTTTTGGAGATGAATTCCTCCTGCGCCGGTGCGGAGAGGCAGATCTGGAGGAGGAGGAGGAGAGGTACTCTTCGAACTTCTTCTGATCGAATTCGTATTCGATCTCTTCATTCACCCGGATCTTGAAGGCCGGTTGCGTCACTCCGATCTCGGCTGCGAGGTCGGCGGCTCCCACTGTGGTCGCCAGCTTGTTTCCGGTAAAAGTTGCTGTTTTCATTGATGTTCTCTTTTTCGAGATCTGTTACAACTTCAAGCGTTACAACAGTATAAAATGAAAACAAAAGGGTTACAACTTAAACGAAAATAAACACGAGATCCCGGTTTGGTACGGTCTCGCTTGCGTGGGTTGTTGGCCTGTGACGGGGACGTCAATATCCGTGGACCGCCGACTCTTCAAGATCCTTCCGGGAAAATCCGGCAGAGCTTCGTCTATCCGCGTGGGATATAGAAGCTCAACTTCGTCGATCCGCGTGAGATCTTAGAAGTTTAAAGCTTATGCCTCGGTTAAACGAGGCACTAGCTCTTCTTAGTAGTCACCGCTAATGGGCAATACTAAGGATGGAAGGGGGTGAATGAAGGAAAAGATGAAGACCTCTCACTCTTCGATCCGGCAGGGCTTCGCTGCTCTTCTCCAAAATTTCAGATCTCGAGGTTAAACCCAAGACCAGAAATTCCTCTCCAAAAATCCGAGCCAAATCAAGAGCGCAGAGAATGGAGGCCTAGAGGGCCTATTTATAGGAAACCAAGAGGGGGGGTGGCTGAAAAATCTAAGGACACCCCATGGGGTGTCTGAAAAATCTAAGGACACCCCGTGGGGTGTCTCAAAAAATCCGAGACACCCTAGGGGTGTCTCGGAAATTCCGAGACACCCTTGGGGTGTCTCGGAAATTCCGAGACACCCTTGAGGTGTCTTGGATTTTCCGAGACACCCTTGGGGTGTCTTGGATTTTTTCAGACACCCCCGGGGTGTTTTATGTTGGTTGAGACGCCACCGTTGTCCCGCCGTTGACTCGTCGTTGACTTGCCGTTGACTTTTCGTCCGAACTCGGTTTTGAGTGATTTCGGATGCGTTGGAATCGTGACGGCGAGCTCTGTAGGCCCCGATGGTTGGATTATCAGTGGGGTGATCGGGGCATGGCGGGCGTTGGCCCAATTGCGGTGGTCGCGGGGTTTTCAGTCAATCCGTATCCCCGTGATTCTGACATTCTGTCGGCTCACGTAGTCCGTCGGTTCACTTCAGGCGTTTACCGACGTCGTTGGAATTCTTGTGAGCTGGGTAGTGACGTTCAATCGTTGCTCGTTGACACTGAGCTATGTGCGGGGACCTATCGGCAATTTTCGATGCCTACAGTTTATGATGTAAATATAGTCCAAAACTTATTTTGCATAAAAACACTTATAGTTACGAAAATCACAAATATATATGTGTGTGTATATTTGAGCTTATAGAATTAACACACATTATATAAAACCTAAACTACAAACATTATAAACTATAAACCCAAGCTTGATGAAGGTCTTCCATGAGCTCAACTTGGTACACTTGCGGATGAAGCTTGAACTTGGATCTTCAACTTGAATTTGCATAGCTTCATACCGATATTCCACCAACCTCCATTTGATGTGATCGTGTAGGCTCAATCCATCCAACCTCCAACACATTGTTTGTCTAGAATACCTAATAAGAAACATAAACACTAGACAAATAATATTAGGAATTGTTTGTAATCATCAAAACAAGATTAGAAGATGTAGGCTCATAACATGAGACCTAACAAATGATACGTAAGGTCCCAAAGCGTGTCGTACATACCGGGAGAATCTTTTTTCAGCCACTCTAACTGCAGGTTCGAGGGAAAGTACTCCTGATATGGATGGTCCCCCATCGGAAGACTAGAAACTTTGTGCATCTCATGTAGGGCTAACCCCAACTCTCTACTGCAAGTCAAGAAAGTGTTACTGTTAGGGATATATGTCTCTAATAACGCTAGGAAATGACGGCTGCTGACCGGGAATCCATACATGGTGGCTCGTATGGACGCATACAACCCACTGCATTTCAGATCACTCTCCCAACATCCCAAGACGTAACTGGTCATACGAGTCCACCACTTTTTGGGTGGCGAATAGGCCCAACCAAAACATTTGAACTCTGTCAGAGGTAACTTCCTCCCAGCTTGGCTACACGATTCCTCACGGAAGGGGTGACTGCTAACACCTCATCCGGTGGTGCGGTACCGAAGGCCACGAATATAATTATATCTGTCAGAACCTAGGGTCTTATGATGGGAAATAAATCCACAATAAACTTGGTCATGATCATCTGTAAGATTACAGGACATCTGTCGTTGCACGGCCTGCGTCTCCAAATGAGCGAGAGATTGTTTATGGGGAATGGAAGGGATGTACAAAAGGAGTCCTCCATCATTATTCAACCAATGCTCGTCACCAAGAATCAGCTTGGCCGGATCCTCAATATGGTCTCCAAATAAATAACCAGGCTTCTCTATAGTCTGAGTGGAAATAGAGTCTTTAGTGAGGGTGGCATCGGTAATCAGTTGACGTAGTGTATGGCGGCCCCCATCTCGTATCAAGTGACTGAACTCTTCGGAACGACTCTTACCAAACTCAGGGGTCGGACCGATCACCTGCCTATCGACAATAGAAGCAAAACTCTCTCTATTGCAACTGCTTGTAGCATGATGAGGAGGGCTGTTTGCGGGGAATTCAACTGCAGCAAAACAAACATCGAATCAGAAAATTATTCATAAATTATACAAGGATTGAACTCATCTTAAAGGCTAGCGAGATAGAGTCGCTCATTGAATGATTTGCGAGACAATTCCGAGTGTTCTACATAGGAAGAGTGGTATGCATCATCACGTAAACAATGTGGTAATGTACCCCGACCGACGTAGTGTAATACAACACGAAATCGCCCCAATATGCCGGAAAACATGAATCGGCCAAGCAAAACACGTCTTTTAAAACCTCAATCTCAGCGAAGGAGGATGTTGGTTCTTCTCGAATGACCCGTGAAGGGGCAAAAAGAGGGCACGATAGAAACACAAGTCATACCAAAACCTCAATCCCCACGAAGGAGGATGTTAGTTCTTCATGAATGACCCGCGAAGGGGTCAAACGAGGATACAGAAAGCATTAAAGCTCACCCCTGTAAGAGGACGCCACGGGCTCCCTCTCACCATGTTGAGAAGATGAGCAACTCCTATGAAATCACGGTCGACGCGGAGACATGATTAACCTGCAACGAAAATCAACGGATCAGGTACAATCATAAATTCAAG
Source organism: Asparagus kiusianus (assembly GCA_022839385.1). Classification (NCBI taxonomy): domain Eukaryota; kingdom Viridiplantae; phylum Streptophyta; class Magnoliopsida; order Asparagales; family Asparagaceae; genus Asparagus; species Asparagus kiusianus. Next base: position 10,208 of record BQKN01027073.1, read on the forward strand.
AACCTAAAAATTAAAAGGAAAATTATGAAGTTTGACTAAAATCTTATAAATAAAATAAGATTTTAAAGTTGAAGTCTAATTAAACCTATGAGTTCTATGCATGCAGACAATGGGTTCAAATTGCATATAAAACCTTCATGATCAACTTTTAGGTAAAATACCCAAAATACCCCTCCTATTCAAGGTTAAGTTTTAGTTACGAACGCTTTCAAATTTGGCCATGATCGAGGAAAGAAAATCATCATCCTCAATATCTCATAATTTTATCCAATTTTACAAATAAACCACTCTACAAGTTTTGGAAAATTTTGCAAATAAACCCCTCTACAATTTCGGCCAATTTTGCAAATAAACCCCTCCACAAGTTTCGGCCAATTTTGCAAATATACCCCTCTATAAATTTCGGCCCAATTTGCAGATACACCTCTCAAACTTTTGGTCATGGGTATGTAGTCGAAACTCTACAAAATTTCATCCCAAAAATTTTAGCCCTTTAGCGAATAAGCCCCTTTACAATATTCGGTTGCCTTTTGCAAATAAACCCCTCAACAAAGGGTGGTCTTCTTTCATAAAACACCCGTCAAAGTGTTGGCCAAATTGGCTTACAATCCAAGTCCCAAAATTTCAATCCATTTTTGCACAAAAGCCACTCAAAATTTCAGCCCTATTTTTGCATAGAACTCCCTCAAAATTTCGACCACTTTCAAAACGCATTATCAAGATTTAATCTTTTTCATAAAAGCCAAAATCTTTGCATACAAATTCATTGCATATCCCCATTACAAGAATAAAGTTTCAATCTTTTTTATAAAACCTATGGATTCTTAACTAAGAATGCAAAAAAAAAAAAATCTTGAAGAGAAGCTTACCCAAATCAAGTCTTGAGCTTGAAGATGGATGAACCCTTGCCTTGAGAGGAGAAGAACTTTGACCAAGGAGGAGAGGAAATCCGAAATTCCTTTGAGAAGTTGAGTTTTTTTTTAAAAGGCAAGAATTTTGGTGAGTAAGGAGTTCTTGAAGAGAAGAAACAATGGAGTTTGAATAGGAGGAGGAAGAAGAAGTTGAGGAGGAAAAGGACTCATTTTGAAATGTGGGAGTATAAAAGGGAAATGAAAGTACAAAAAAAAAAGAAAAGGGCGGGGGGGAAGTGTCTCGGCCAATGGGCCGAGACACGCAAGGGTGTTTCAGCCTTGGCTGAGACACCTAGGAGTGTCTCGGCCAAAGCTGAGACACCTAGAGGTGTCTTGGCCAGGTCGAGCCCCCAGGTATTTTTCATGATTCTATTTCACCTAATTTCACTGGTGATTGGTTATTATGATGAAAATCAACACAAAACAACGCCGGGCAATCTGAAACCCTAGGTTAACGCCGATCAACACGTAACCTTAGGTCAATACCAGTCAACGCGTTGTAATGAAAAGTCAACGTTAGACGATCCGAAACCTTAGGTTAACGTCGGACAACGCGTAACCCTAGGTCAACGCCAGTCAACGTGTTGTAATGAAAAGTCAACTCCGGATGATCCAAAACCTTAGGTTAACGCCGATCAACGCATAACCCTAGGTCAACGCCAGTCAACATGTTGCAATAAAAAGTCAACGTCTGGCGATCCGAAACCCTAGGTTAACACCGGACAACACGTAACCCTAGGTCAACGTGTTGCAAAGAAAAGTCAACACCGAGCGATCCGAAACCCTAGGTTAACGCTGCTCAATGCGTAACCCTAGGTCAACGCCAATCAACGTGTTGTAATGAAAAGTTAACGTCGAGCGATCCAAAACCCTAGGTTAACGCCGATCAACGCGTAACCCTAGGTCAACGCCAGTCAACACCTTGTAATGAAAAGTCAACGCTGGGCGATCCAAAACCCTAGGTTAACACCGGTCAATGCGTAACCCTAGGTCAACGCAAGACAACGTGTTTAATGAAAAGTTAACGTCGAGCGATCCGAAACCCTAGGTCAACGTCGGTCAATGCGTAACCCTAGGTCAATACCAGTCAACGCGTTGTAATGAAAAGTTAGCGTTGAGTAATCCAAAACCCTATGTTAATGCCGGTCAACGCGTAACCCTAGGTTGTAGGCATCGAAAATTGCCGATAGGTCCCCACTCACAGCTCAGTGTTAACGATCGACGATCGAACGACGCTACCCAGTTCACAAGAGCTCAAATGACGCCGGTGAGCGACTGAAGCAAACTGACGGATTACGTGAGCCGACAGAATGTCAGAATCGCAAGGATACGGGTTGACCGAAAACCCCGCTATCACTGCAATCAGACCAACGCCCGCTGCGCCTCGATCACCCCACAGATAATCCAACCATCGGGGCCTACAGAGCTCGCCGTCACGATTCCAACGCATCCGAAATCACCCAAATCCGAGTTCGGACGAAAAGTCAACGGCGAGTCAACAGCGGGACAACGGCACAGCCCCGGGCTGAACCGGGGACACACGAATATGTCTCGGCTGGCTCGAGACACCCCCAAGGGGTTGTCTCGGCCAATGGCCGAGACACCCCCCCAGGGGTGTCTCGGCCACAGCCGAGACACCCCATGGGGGGTGTCCCGGCCTTGGCCAAGACACCCCTAGGGGGGTGTCTCTCCTCTTAGGGGTGTCCATATCAGCCCCCCCC
>BQKN01027086.1:0-10144 GCA_022839385.1 Asparagus kiusianus
AATGTTTCTTGAGTAGGGGATTGCAAGAAAAAATTATATTCGGATGTGTGGGCGTCTAAAATTGCCCATAGGTCCCTTAGCATAGCTCGGCACGATGATTCGACAAATCAACGGACGTTCGAGCGACGAAGCGAGCTCGCGAGGCGACGAAGCTAACGAACCGCACGTGAACAACGGAATGCATCCATTCGCATGCGGAATCAAGTCGATGGTTCGGGGAATCAACGAGTCATCCAACCAAGAGAGGATTCGAACTCAAACACCAAGGCGGATTTACTGCCAAATCGGGAATCAAGTCAACAAATCGATTCCAGACCAAGTCAACTGCAAAACCCGAATCAAACGAAGAACCGAAAATTGGGAAAACGACGGAAACCAGCTCACCTGGGGGACTCGGCCGAAACCGAGCCAACCCGAGGTGGCTCGGCCCAAGCCGAGCCACCCTGAGGTGGCCCGACTCCCCCCCCCCCTCTCTCTTGTGCACAAATGCACAGTGAAGAGAGGCTATAAATAGGGGGGGTGGTTGTTCATTTGAGAGGACTTTTTCTGAACTTCTGAAGAGCCGAAACTCTGCCGGATTGTCACCTCAACTCGGATTTGTGAAGGCTTGGAGACTTGGACCCTTGGATTCAGTTCTTGGCGAGCACCCGCAACAAACAAGGCAGGAGTTCGAAGAGGCTAATCCTCAGATCTACGTTGTTCTACTCCGGATCTAAGCTTGGTTCTTAGATCCCGAGATTCGAGCGGTCGTTTCCTTGGTGAAACGATCCCTCCCGGCTATTATCTCCTTGGTGGGATAATACCCGTTATACCGCGTAGATCTGTTTGGATCGAGATTGCACGGTGGTCCACGGTAATCAACCCCGGCACAGGCAAACAACCCACAAAGCGAGTGACCGCAAAACAGGAGCTCGCGATCTGTTCGTTAAATAAGGAAAGTTGTAATTTTTCTTTATTTGTTTTGAATTTCATTGTAACCGGCTCTTATAAAAAGACCGGATCTTTGTAAACGCAAAAAGTTGTTAACATTGAGCGCAATGAGTTCGTCAATGAAGAAGAATCTGATTTTTCCCGCGAACAATCTGACGACCACAGTGGGAGCCACCGATCTCGCTGCTGAGATCGGAGTGTCGTAGCCGCGGATCTCGATCCCGGTCGTGGAGGAGGTCGAGTATGAATTCGACCAGCAGAAATACGAGGAGTACATGTCCTCGTCCGGATCTACCTCCTCCCCTAAGTCCAAGAAGTTTCAGAAGTTCTCCTCCAGGAGAAAAGTCCGTTGGTGTGATGAAGTTGAAGCCACCAACGACGACCTCACCCCAATCGACGCCGAAGCTGCGTTGAGTGAGGCCCTACCGACCTCAAAGAAGGTCAAATCCGTCATTGAAGGCGTGGTGACTCTCTCCAAGAGAGCCCGCCAGAGGCAGCGTCAACGCCTCGCGAAGCAATTCGCCAAGGCCATGGAGTCCGTTGACGGGGTCCGCTACCATGCGGATCTAAAGAACAAACGAGGCAAACAGCCTCAACAGCAAGTGGAGGGTGGTTCCTCCAAACCATCGACAATGGAGTGGGTCCGTGTCAAACGGAATCGCTCGACATTAGAGGAGCGCATCCGCAAACGGCGCGCGTTATCGGCGCAAGCACGGGCCAAAGCTAAAGAAGCCCGTCGGAAGCTGCAGAAGGAGGTGGTCAAAAAACCGCCACCAACTCGCAAGGTTTGGAGGCCAAAGTCTGAAGCAACGGTTCAGACCAAGGAGCGACAACCGCAGCCTCCGAAGATTCAACACCCGGCAAATCAATCCAAACAGCCGGTAATTTCTGCAACTGCTCAGGGAGATCCCACAGGACCATCCCAGAAGAGAAAGTCTGTTTTGGAGCGCCTCGGCCCTCTTCCGAAGGAACGAGGTAAAGCTCCAGTCCAAGAACGCTTGGGGCCAATGAAGAAGTCCCAAACAATGCCACATGCTGGGGGTCGCTGCAACCCTCAACACTTGGAGAAAATTGTGGCACCCAAGCGCACAACTTTGCGCATCGAAGTGCAAGAGCCCGCTGAAGATTCACGCTCACAAAGGCGAGTTTCAAGGCGTGTGACTCTGGATGGTCCGAAGAAGACAATTATTCCTCAGAAGGAAACGTTGTCATCTGATGACGACAACGTTATACCTGAGAGATCGTGCCAACACACGATAGCGTGCTCCGACCTTCAAACGGACGAGCTGTACTATCGTGCCGGGGGTACGAATAAATCCAGAAAGAGGAGTCCTCGAAGGCTCGAAACGCAATGTCCTTGTTCGAAGCTCATTCGGGCAGTACTGTCGGAATGCAACTGTGTTAAGACAGTCCCCGAAAGAGTTTCTGTGTTCGAAAGGCTCAGCAATGGAATGCCAAAACCAAGTCATAGGCGTTTCCAACGGAGAAGGAAGATGGTCGAAGATGGTGAGCATTCAAGGGTCACCGCAAATATGACCAGCACAGGAACATCAGCTCAGGATAACCCCGAGGCGGTTCCAGAAATATCCCGACGTGTAACTCGTCTACAATCCGGGGCTATCATTCGCGCGACGTATGGTAGAGTCCGAACAAGAGTACCTTCGGGAGATGAAGAATCAGATGCTGGCTCAGCAGTGGCGTCTGATAATACAGTGTCCAGTGAAGGACAACCCCGCGAGGCGTTTATGATAAACGCGGAGCAAGTGGCCAAGATGCTTGAAGATGCCATGGCCAAACAACAGGAGACCTTTAGGTTCGAAATGCAAATGGCTATGCAGAACATGAGAGAGATGCATGACCAACAGCTTCAAGCATTGAGGAACCAACAAGGCGAACCAAGTCGTCCCAACCAGAACAACCTGGAAGATGAGGACACAAATGAGGGTCACAATGCTAACAACCCTCCCATCAACCCAGGGGGTGGTAATGAAAATGCTAGCGAAGACACAGGTGAAAGCCTAAAAATTAAAAATCTCGAGAGCAAGATCAACACATTGATCTCTGCTCAAGAGACGAAAAAGACGGGCATTCCTTGTCCATACCTAAGAGAGTTGGAATCAATCCCATATCCGGCGAAGTTCAGTCTAATTAACTTCACGCCGTTTAATGGGATGGGTTCCCCTACTCAGCATTTGATCTATTTCAAATCGCACTTGGGAGTCATCTCTGGTAATGAGCCTCTGATGGTGCGGTCATTCGTCGGCACTCTTCGCGGAGCTGCCTTCGATTGGTATCGTCGCCTCAAGCCAGGAAGCATAAACAGCTGGGACGACATGGAGACCAAGTTCCTCGCGAATTTCTTCGACGATGATATCGAGATCTCTATCGGATCGTTGCTCGATGAGAAGTAAAAAGACGGGGAGTTGGTCGACACCTTCGTCAAAAGGTTCCGGAACAAGGCGATGAATTGCCGGGACCCGATCACCGAGGAATTCATCCTCCAGACCTGCCACAACATCCTTTCGCTGGATGTGTTGGAAGCAATGGGCACCGCACCATCCAAGACCTGGAAGGATTTGAAAGTCCGAGGAGAACAAGCCGAGCGTTTCCTCAGGAGAAAGAAGGCGGAGAGAGGCCAACCGACAACAAATCCTCCGAAGCAGAACTTCAACCAGAAAGGGAAAGGTAAAGCTCATGCTAATGCTGTTGATGCTAACCAAACTTTCCAATTGCAACCTCAGCAACAGCAGCAGCAGCGAGCGCCACAACAATCGCAACCGCATTGGCAGCAACGGTCTCAGAAGCAAAAGTCTTCGGAGCCGAGGTTTCCCAAAGTATACTCCTTCAAGGATGATGAAGTTCCCGGCATCTTCAAATATTTGTTGGAAAACAACAAAATCCAGCTACCAGCGATCGTGGATCATGAAGGAGCCACTAAGGTGACGGACCCGAAGTACTGCGCGTGCCATAGAGCGGTCCACCACCCAACGAAGTCTTGCTATCACCTCAAGGACAAGATCCAAGCGTTGATCGATGTAGGAGTCATAACTCCGAAACCAGCTAAGAATGTGGGAGCAAACGCGGTGTCGATTAGTTTTGGATCAGTGCCTACAGCTTGGTTCGAGCCAAAGCGCGTCACCCAAGTCGGGATAAAGACGGTGAATGACGACCCGCACGGACAACGCCAAAAGGGACTTGTGCCTCGCACAGCCCCAAACGGTGAAATTCTCTGGGTGCACCCCGACCTGATTGAAGATGTACAATGGGCCGGATCGTCATCCAAGAAGAAGTCCAAAGGGAAATGCAAGTCTTGTTACGGAGTTTCTGCCATCCCGGGTGAAGACGATGAAAGGATCACCGCTTTTCCGTTTTCCGACGAGGAACAGGAGGTCTTTGCGACTCGGAGTGGAAACGAATACCATTTCAAATATCCATCTCCTGGGAATCAAGTAGCTGAACAGAGGGTGACAAAACGGGGACCAGGCAAGACTCTCACAGAACTGGGGGTGATTACAGTTCCCAAACCGGTTGAAGATGCTCGACGACAGCCGGTTGACAAACAGAAAGAAAAGGGGCCCGAGGAGGTTCAGAATCCGAAGCAGTCTCGTTTCAGTCGTCCGATTGGAAAGGACAAACCGGAGAGTTCAAAAAATCCGCGTGCCTTCGACATCATGGCTCAGCTAGCCAATATTCCAGCGCGGATAACGCTGTACGAGTTGCTCCGATTGTCCAAGGAAACTAGAGAAGCCTTGCAAGAAGCCTTGGCCGATTCGGAGGCATTCCTCACCAGGATCAAACCAGCTCCCGAAGAACTGGAAATGTTAGCCCAACAGTGTAATGTGGCGGCCAAGAATCTTCCCTGCATCACTTTCACCAAAGAGGACATGCAGACAAAGAATTCAAATCATGATCGGCCCTTGTACTTCGTCGGGTACATTGGTTCCAGCGAGGTCAACCGAATCCAAGTGGATCCGGGTTCCGCTGTGAGTATTATGCCACTTCGCCTAATGCACAGCCTTGGCATTCCAGTCAGCAAGTTGGCATCTACGGGCACAGTCATTTACGGATTCAACACCAGCGGGTCAAGGCCTTTGGGGAAAATCCGAATAAAGTGCCAAATGGACGATCTGAAAACGGAGGTCACGTGCTACGTGATTGATGCGGAGACATCCTATAACTTACTATTGGGTCGGCCTTGGATCCATAGTAATGTTATAGTTACCTCCACCTTACATCAGTGTCTGAAATATGTCGACACTGATGGAAGGGTTAGGACGGTGGTCGCGGATAAGCAACCATTTAAAGGGTATGAGAATTACTTCACAGATTCTTTCCTTTATGGTAATGAATCCGATACGGAACCATCGATCCAGGGCACGGACAGCGGAGAAGAAGCTGATTCCGAGGCCGGATTCGATTACAATGGTGGTTTTGTTCTAAATGACATTGTACCCTTTGTAATCAATCTCGACGATGAACAGTCGTCAGATGGCGGTTGTAACTGGCAACTTGCCGATATTGAAATAAATCATGATTTAGAGTATTCCTTGTCTCTTGATGATGCGATAAAGGGATTGTACGATAATCCCAATTTATGTATGCCGCTCCGATCATCTTATGTAACGAAGAAACGCCTCCAGCATTCCTTCGGAACAACTCGGATTATTCCTGCCAAAACAGGAGGACAAAAAGAAGTGATCTACGGTAAAGGAGAAAGTCTTCCGTTGCCAGATCATTTTCTAAGAGAAGATGAAGACGACGACAAATCTGGTCTGCACTTATTAAAGTATAGTCCGGAAGCGCGTACGCTCATGGAAAAACAAGGGTACGACTTTACACTCGGAGAAGGTTTATACTTCGATCGAGGTTCCCGTGTCCCAGTCAAAGTGGCGTATGTACCAAAGGGGAAACCAGATAATTATTACCATCACAAGAGAGGCCTAGGCTATGTCTCATCAGACGACGAATGTGGTTGGTAAATCATAGATCAAATTACCAACAAAGCCAAAGATGGGTATTTGCCAGATTCTTCAGCTGAGGATTCAAACACAAGTTTGGGAGAAATGTTCAAGACCTTAATGTCGAACATGGCTACAGCTGATCCATCTACGATGGAGGACGACGATCAAATGCAAACGTGGGAGGACCCATGGGTCCATCACTTAAACATGCAGTATGGTGATAGGTTCGAGCAAAGAGAGCCACCCACCGAAGACGAACTAGTCTAAATTAATATGGGCGATGAAGCCAATCCAAAGCCCATATTCATCAGTGGTAGTCTCCCCTCAGATGAGAAGGAAGAGTTAATTGCCTTGATCAGAGAGTACATTGATGTCTTCGCCTGGAACTATGAAGACATGCCAGGGCTCGATCCTAATGTGGCAATGCACCGCCTCGACATCAAGCCGGATGCCAAACCTGTCAAGCAACAGCAAAGACGGTTTCGTCCGCAGATCATGGAAGCCATCGAGGCTGAGGTTAAGAAGTTGATCGACTCAGGATTCATCCGAGAGGAACAACATCCAGACTGGTTAGCCAACATCGTTCCCGTCATGAAGAAAAATGGCAAGATCAGGATTTGATCGACTTCAGGAATCTGAACGAAGCATGTCCAAAAGACGATTTTCCTCTCCCGATCACGGATGTCATTATTAACAATACATGTGGATTCGAAAGAATGTCCTTCATGGACGGCTTTTTGGGTTATAATCAAATCAAGATGCACCCGGACGACGAGAAACATACAGCATTCAGAACACCCCTCGGTATCTTCTGCTATACGGTGATGCCTTTCGGTCTGAAGAATGCAGGTGCTACATACCAACGAGCGATGACTAAGATTTTCCAGAAGCACCTCAGGAAAACGGTGGAATGCTACGTTGATGATTTGGTGGTAAAGAGCCGCAACAAAGAAGATCACATCAAGGACTTGAGAATGATGTTTGATCTTATGCGGAGTCATCAATTGAAGATGAATCCCACAAAATCCTTCCTCGGAATGTCCAGCGGAAAATTCCTTGGATTCGTCGTCACCACTAAGGGTATACACATTGACCCAGACAAGGTAAAAGCGATAAATGAATTGCAACCCCCGAGGAATCTAAGAGAGCTTAGAGGATTGCAAGGGCGTTTAGCTTACATCCGGAGATTCATCTCAAATCTATCTGAGAAGTGCCAACCATTTTCTAAGCTAAACAAGAAGGGCGTGTCTTTTATTTGGGACGACGCCTGCCAAAAAGCATTCGAAGACATCAAGGCATATCTGATGAATCCCCCTGTTCTTGTTGCACCAAAATCAGGTAAACCGTTCTTGATTTACATCAAGGCGATGAACCATTCGATAAGTGCTTTATTAGCACAAGACGATGATAATGGTCACGAACAGGCAGTCTATTATCTAAGTCGGACCTTGATAGGCGCCGAGTCTCGATACCCGATGATCGAGAAAGAATGTCTCGCATTGGTGTTTGCGGTACAGAAGATGCGACATTACTTAGTTGGCCAGACGATTTACGTCATCGCTAATGTTAATCCGGTACGGGTATTCATGACTCAACCAGGTTCGATGAATTGGCGGTTGGCAAAGTGGGCCCTCCTCTTGTCCCAGTATGATCTGCACTTCAAACAGCAGAAGTCAGTCAAAGGACAAGCGATTTGGGATCTTTTGGCGGCAAGTCCGACAACAGACACAGTTCAGGTATATGATGATTTACCAGATGAAACCCACGAGGTTAATACCACATCACACCAACAAGTATGGCAGTTATACTTCGATGGTGCTTCGAGAGCAGTTAATAAGGCAGTAACCCCTGGATGTCCTAAGGTCACTTCCGGAGTTGGAGTGGTTTTAGTTTCCCCAGGGAAGCACGTGATGCCCCGAGCTTATTCGCTGACGAATCCATGTTCCAATAACGTAGCCGAGTACAACGCGCTCATCATTGGACTCAGTTTCACCAAAGAGCTGGGGGTCGAGTATCTCGAAGCTTTTGGGGACTCTCAATTGATAGTCAACCAAGTTCGTGGAGAGTATAAAGTCAGGAACCCAGATCTGATTCCGTACCACCAGGAGGCCGTCAGAATGGCAGATTCTTTTGAAGAATTCTACATCGAATACATCCCACATCTCCAGAACGCTAGTCACAGTAAGATCACACCAACTCTGCGTACCCATATACGATATGGATATCGAAGAGGAGGAAGATAGAAACGTAAACGCCAAAGAGGTGAACTCAACCCAAATCGGGTCCGAGTCCCGAGATTGGCGTTTTCCTATCATCGATTACGTCCAATACGGTATTTTGCTGGAGGATGTAAAGGAAAAAGAATCTATTCGCCGAAGAGCACCACGGTTCTTTTACAATACCGAGACCCGTACGCTATATCGCCGGGGGTATGATGATTTGCTTCTCCGATGCCTTTCGAACGAAGAAGCAAAAGAAGTTCTTAAAGAAGCACATGAAGGAGAATGCGGTGCGCATCAGCCTGGTCCCAAGCTGTATGATCGAATCAGAAGAATGGGATATTTCTAGCCAACAATGGTTCGTGACGCGATCGAGTACGCCCGAGAATGTCACGCTTGCCAAGTGCATGCGAATTATATGCACCAACCTCCGGAGCGATTGCACACATCAACCACGTCTTGGCCATTCGAGACATGGGGTATGGATATTGTCGGTCCTATCTTTCCTCCTTCAGTCAAAGGTGATCGATTTATTCTCGCTATCACCGACTACTTTTCAAAGTGGGCTGAAGCCATTCCGCTTAAAGAAGTGAAGACGAACAACGTCATCAATTTCATCAAGCATCACGTCATATACCGACACGGCGTGCCGAGGCGGATCATTCATGACAACGGTCCACAATTCATAAGCAACGCCTTCATCAGGTTTTGTGACAAATTCAAAATTCAGGACGTTTCGTCGACAGCTTATTACCCCGCTGCGAACGGATTAGCTGAGGCTTTCAACAAGACGATCATCAAGATCCTGTCAAAGCTTGTGAAGACCAATAAGCAAGATTAGGACGATAAACTCGGTGAAGCGCTCTGGGCTTATCGCACCACAATACGCACTCCTACAAGAGCCACTCCATACGGATGTGAAGCTGTGCTACCGTTAGAGATTCAAATCCCCTCCCTTCGGATCGCTCTCGCAACGGAGATGACGACCGGAGAACATCATCAAAAACGTCTTGAGGAACTCGAAAGGCTGGACGAAAAGCGCTTGGAAGCTCAACAACACATCGAGTTCTACCAGGCTAGGATATCCAGGGCTTTTGACAAAAGGGTCCGCCAAAGAAGCTTCAAGGAAGGAGATCTGGTCCTCGCTGCTCGCCGACCAATAATCCTCACCTCTAAGAAGAAAGGTAAATTCGAACCTAAGTGGGAAGGACCGTTTGTAATAGACATAGTCTATTCAAACGGCGCTTACCGCTTAATTTCTTTAGAGGGCATCAGGCAATTAATGCCAATAAATGGGAAGTTTTTGAAAAAGTACTATCCCTAGTACGTTCAAGACAACCCATTTATCGGGAAATTCCTTGAAGAATATTACACTTAATATTCCAAAGGATAACCCAAGTTCACACCACCAAAATCCCTCACTGATCAATTTCAATTGACAGTGAGTCCACCAAAAAGGTCCACTCTCAATTCGGAGTCCCCTTTCGATAAACGAAAGAACTCTCTTTCTTTTCTCTTTGGTTCAACTCTTTCATGGTTATAACCGAAGCTGAAATTTCACTTCGATAAACGAAGAACTCTTCTTTCGATCAGATAACAAATCCTATAAAAGGTAAGCTTATCTAGATCTTCCGGATTCTCGGAGTGGAGATCCCACTTCTAGTTTCCTTCTTGCACTGGAAATAAAATATAAAATTCTTCCTTTCCAGAAACAAGGAATAGAATATAAAATTCTTCCTTCTTTGTTCAGGGAATAGAATATAAAATTCTTCCTTCCCACACCAACTCCTTTTCCAAAATTTATAAAATTAGGATTCATCCTAGGTATTTTATCCCGAATCCTAAGCAGGGATAAGTCTGCGCCTAACACGCGCTGCCGGTTTAGTCTTTTTCCGATTGAAAAAGACACCAGAGTTTGATTCTGGGGTATTTTATCTTGAAACCTAAGCAAGGATAAGTCCACGCTTAACACGCGCGGCCAGTTAGTTCTTAGTCGTTGGAAAGAACACTCGTCCACATATTCAACATTGTGGC
>BQKN01027089.1:0-14780 GCA_022839385.1 Asparagus kiusianus
TTATGGGAATAGGCTACCCGGCAACGCGTGTTAGGCGCTGACTTATCCCTACTTAGGCTTCGGGATAAAGGTCCCCAGAATCAGGTTCTGGTATCTTCTTAGACAGTAAAAGACTAACCTGGCGACGCGTGTTAGGCGTCGACATATCCTTTCTTAGGATTCAGGATGAAATTCCCCATGCGTGTAAGGCATGGATTTTGGTGTTATTAATAACAACCTGCCACAGTGTTGAATATGTGGGCGGGTGTTCTTTTTAACGGTTAAGAACTAACCGGCAGCGCGGGTTAGGCGCATGCTTATCCTTGCTTAGGTTTCAGGATAGGATACCCCAGAATCGAACTCTGGTGTCTTTTTCTACGGAGAAAGACTAAACCGGCAACGCGTGTTAGGTGCAGACTTATCCCTACTTAGGATTCAGGATAAACTTCCTAGGATGAATCCTAGATTGATAAATTTTTAAAAAAGGTTGGTGTGGGAAAGGAAGAATTTTATATTCTATTTCCCGGTCTTCTTTTAGGGTGAAGGCGAATCCGAATACAAGGAAGGAATAATTTTATATTCTATTCCTTGATTCTGGAAAGGAAGAATTTTATATTCTATTTCCAGCGCAAAAGAAACTAGAAGTGGGATCTCCACTCCGAGAATCTAGAAAATCTAGATAAATTTACCTTTTATAGGATTGGTTATCTAGTCTGAAGATGAGTTTCTCGTTTATCGAAATGAAATTTCAACTTCGGTTATAACCATGAGGAGGTTTAACCAAAGAGAAAAAGAAGGGAGTTCTTTCGTTTATCGAAAGGGGACTCTGAACTGAAAGTGGACCTCTTGTTCGTGGAAAGAATCAAGAGGGGAATTTGTTGGTGGCTTGGGCCAGAAAGACACTTTTGGTGGACTCACTATCAATTGAAATTGATCAGTGAGGGACTTTGGTGGTGAAAATAATTTTGGGTTATCCTCTAGAATATTAAGTGTAATATTCTTCAAGGAACTTCCCGATAAATGGGTTATCCTGAATGTACTAGGGATAGTACTTTTTCAGGAACTTCCCATTTATTGGCATTAATTGCCTAACGCCCTCTTGAGTAATCAGGCGATATGCGTCGTTTGAGTAGACTGTGTCAATTACAAACGGTCCTTCTCATTTGGGTTCAAATTTACCTTTCTTCTTGGAGTTGAGGATTATCGGTCGGCAAGCAGCGAGGACCAGATTTCCTTCCTTGAAGCTTCTCTGTCGGACTCTTTTGTTAAAAGCCCTAGATATTCTGGCTTGATAAAACTCAATGTGTTGTTGAGCTTCCAAGCACTTTTCATCCAACATTTCGAGTTCTTCGAGAAGTTTCTGATGTTGTTCTTCCATCATCATCTCAGTTGTGAGAGCGATCCGAAGGGATAGGATTTGGATTTCTAATGGTACCACAGCTTCACATCCGTATACCAACGAATATGGGGTAGCTCCTGTAGGTGTACGTATGGTGGTACGATAAGCCCAGAGTGCTTCACCGAGTTTATCATCCCAGTATCGTTTATTGGTCTTCACGAGCTTTGACAAGATTTTGATGATTGTCTTGTTAAAAGCCTCAGCTAATCCATTCGAGGCGGGATAATAAGCTGTTGACGAAATATCTTGAATTTTGAACTTGTCACAAAACCTGACGAAAGCGTTGCTTATGAACTATGGACCGTTATCATGAATAATTCGTCTTGGCATGCCGTGTCGGTATATGACATGATGTTTGATAAAATTGATGACGTTGTTCGTCTTCACTTCTCTAAGCGGAATCGCTTCAGCCCACTTTGAAAAGTAATCCGTGATTACGAGAATGAATAGATCACCTTTGACTGAAGGGGGGAAAAATAGGACCGACAATGTCCATACCCCATGTCTCGAACGGCCAAGATGTGGTGGATGTGTGTAAACGCTCCGGTGGTTGGTGCATATAATTTGCATGTACTTGACAGGCATGACATTCTCGGGCGTATTTGATTGCATCATGAACCATTGTCGGCGAAAAATATCACGTTCTCCTGATGCGATCATACAGCTTGGGACCGGGCTGATGCGCACCACATTCTCCTTCGTGTGCTTCCTTAAGAATTTCTTCTGCTTCTTTGTTCGAAAGGCATCGGAGCAACAAACCATCGTACCCTCGACGGTATAATGTATGAGTCTCAGTATTATAGAAGAATCTTGGTGCTCTTCGGCGGATTGATTCCCTTTCTTTTACATCTTCTGGCAAAATACCATATTGGACGTAGTCAATGATAGGAAAACGCTAATCTCGAGACTTAGACTCAATTTGAGTTGAGTTCACCTCCTTGGCGCTTATGTTTCTATCATCTTCCTCTTTGATATCCATATTGTATATGGGTATGCAGAGTTGACGCGATCTTATTGTGACTAGCAGTTCAGTTTCGAGAGGCTGCGCAAGTGATACCGCTAGTGCTGCCAGTGCATCCGCATAAGCGTTCTGGAGACGAGGGATGTATTCAATGAAGAATTCTTCAAAAGAATCTGCTATTTTGATGGCCTCCTAGTGGTACGGGATCAAGTCTTGGTTCCTGACTTCATACTCTCCACGGACTTGGTTGACTATCAATTGAGAATCCCCAAAAGCTTCGAGATATTCGACCCCCAGCTCCTTGGCGAAACTGAGTCCAATGAGAAGTGTGTTGTACTCGGCTACATTATTAGAACATGGATCAGTTAGTGAATAAGCCCGAGGCATCACATGCTTCCCCGGGGAAACTAAGACAACTCCAACTCCGGAGGAGACTTTAGAACATCCGCGGGTTATTGCCACATTCATAGAGGCCGGTTGCGTCATAAATACCCGTACTGGATTAACGTTAGAAATGACATAAATCGTCTGTCCAACCAAGTAATGCCGCATCTTTTGTACTGCGAATACCAATGCGAGGTATTCTTTCTCATCATCGGATATCGAGACTCGGCGCCTACTAAAGTCCGACTTAGGTAATAGACTGCCTGTTCGTGACCGTTATCATCGTCTTGTGCTAGTAAAGCACTTATCGAGTGGTTCATTGCCTTGAGGTAAATCAAGATCAGTTTACCTGATTTTGGTGCAACGAGAACAGGAGGATTCGTCAGATATATTTTGATATCTTCGAGTGCTTTTTGGCAGGCGTCGTCCCAAATAAATGACACACCTTTCTTGTTTAACTTAGAGAATGGTTGGCACTTCCCAGAAAGATTTGAGATGAACCGCCGGATGTAAGCTAAACGCCCTTGCAATCCTCTGAGTTCTCTTAGGTTTCTAGGGGGTTGCAGTTCATGTATTGCCTTCACCTTATCGGGATCGATATGTATACCTTTAGTGGTGACGACGAATCCAAGGAATTTTCCGCTGGACATTCCAAGGTAGGATTTAGTGGGGTTCATCTTCAATTGATGACTCCGCATGAGATCGAACATCGTCTTCAAGTCCTTGATGTGATCTTCTTTGTTGCGGCTTTTTATAACCAAATCATCAACGTAGCACTCGACTGTTTTCCTGAGATGTTCTTAGAAAATCTTAGTCATTGCTCGCTGGTACGTGGCGCCTGCATTCTTTAGACCGAAAGGCATCACCGTGTAGCAAAAGACACCGAGGGGCGTTCTGAACGCTGTATGCTTCTCGTCATCTGGGTGCATCTTGATTTGGTTATATCCTGAAAAGCCATCCATAAAAGACATTCTCTCAAATCCGCACGTATTGTTGATAATGACATCCATGATTGGGAGAGGAAAGTCGTCTTTTGGACATGCCGTATTCAGGTCCCTGAAGTCGATGCAAATCCAGATTTTACCATTCTTCTTCATGACTGGAACAATATTGGCTAGCCAGTCTGGATGTTGCTCCTCTCGGATAAACCCTGATTTGATCAATTTCTTAACCTCTGCCTCAATGGCTTCCATAATCTGCGGACGAAACCGTCTTTGCTGTTGTTTGACAGGTTTGGCATCCGACTTGTTATCGAGGCGGTGCATTGCCACATTGGGGTCGAGCCCTGGCATGTCTTCATAGTTCCAAGCGAAGACGACAATATATTCCCTGATGAGAGTAATTAATTCCTCCTTCTCATTTGAGGGAAGGCTATCGCTGATGAATATAGGCTTTGGGTTGGCCTCGTCGCCCATGTTAATTTGGACTATTTTATCTTCAGTGGGGGGTTCCCTCTGTTCAAACCTATCACCATACTGCATGTTCAGGTGATGAACCCATGGGTCTTCCTATGTTGGCATTTGATCGTCGTTCTCCATTGTGGACAGATCAGCTGTAGCTATGTTCGTCATTAGGTCTTTGAATACTTCCCCTAGACTTGTATCGGAATCCCATTCCGAGGGATCTGACGAGTACCCATCTTTGTATTGCTCAGATGACTGGTTATTGATTAACCAGCAACATTCGTCTTCTGAAGAAGAGACATACCCTAATCCTCGTCTGAATTTATAATAATCATCCGGTTTCCCTTTTGGTACATATGCCGCTTTGGCTGGAATACGGGAACCTCGATCGAAGTATAAACCTTCTCCGAGTGTGAAATCATATCCCTGTTTTTCTATAAGCTTGCGTGCTTCCGGACTATACTTAGATAAATATCGACCAGGTTTGTCATCATTCTCATCTTCCCTTAAGAAATGATCTGGTAATGGAAAGCTCTCTCCTTTACCGTAAATCACTTCTTTTTCGCCTCCTATTTTGGCAGGGACGATCAGGGTTGTTCCGAAAGAATGCTGGAGGTGTTTCTTTGTTATATAGGACGATCGAAGCGGCGTATATAAATCGGGATTATCATACAATCCCTTTATTGCATCATCAAGAGACAGTGAGTACTCTAAATCATCATTTATTTCATTATTAGCAAGTTTCCAGTTACAACTACCATCAGACGATTGTTCATCGTCAAGATTGATTACCAAGGGTACAATGTCGTTTAAAACAAAACCTCCATCGTAATCAAGTCCGGCTTCGGTATCAGCTTCTTCTTCGCTGTCCGTGCCCTGGGCCGATGATTCAGTATCGGATTCGTTACCATAAAGGAGAGAATCAGTGAAATAATTCTCAAACCCTTTGAATGGTTGCTTATCCGCGACCACCGTCCTAACCTTATTATCAGTGTCGACATATTTCAAACACTGATGGAGAGTGGAGGGGATTATAACGTTACTATGGATCCAAGGTCGACCCAATAGTAAGTTATATGAAGTCTCGGCATCAATCACATAACATGTGACTTCCGTCTTCAAATCACCCATTTGGCATTTTATCCGGATCTTACCCATGGGTCTTGACCCGCTAGTATTGAATCCATAGATAACAGTGCCTGTGGACGCTAATTTACTCGCTGGAATGCCGAGGCTATGCATCAAGCGAAGCGGCATAATACTCACAGCGGAACCCGGATCCACCTGGATTCGGTTGACTTCGCTGGAGCCAATGTACCCAATGAAATATAGGGGTCGATCATGGTTCGAATTCTTCGTCTGCATATCCTCTTTGGTGAAGGTAATGCAGGGAAGGTTTTTAGACGCTATATTGCAGTGTTGAATTAACGGTTCTGGCTCTTCAGGTACCGGCTTGATCTGAGTAAGGAACACTTCTGAATTGGCCAAGGCTTCTTGCAAGGCTTCCCTAGTTTCTTTAGACAACCGTAGCAACCCATACAATGTTATCCGTGCTGGAATGTTAGCTAGTTAAGCCATGATATCGAAGATGCGCGGAGTGTTCGAGCTCTCCGGTTTATCTCTTCCAATCGGACGATTGAAACGAGACTGCCTCGGATTCTGAACCTCCTGGGACTTCTTTTCTTTCTGTTTATCAACCGGCTTTCGTCGAGCGTCTTCAACCGGTCTAGGAGTTGTAACCACTCCCAGTTCCGTGAGAGTTTTGGCTGGTCCCAGTTTAGTCACCCCCTGCTCAGCTACTTGATCACTAGGTGATGGATAGTTGAAGTGATACTGATTTCCGCTTCTAGTGGCAAAAGCTTCTTGTTCTTCTTCGGAGAGCGGGAAGGTAGGAGCTTCATCACCATCCTCTTCGAAGATCACGGAAGTAGCATTGCAGGACTTGCCTTTACCCTTTCTGGTCGAGGAAGTCGTCCACTGATCGTCTTCAATAAGATCAGGATGGACCCAGAGGATTTTGCCGTTTGGGGCTGTGTGTGACACAAGTCCTTTTTGGCGTTGTCCGTATGGGTCGTCGTTTACTGTCTTCATTCCTACCTTGGAGATGTGTTTTGGTTCAAACCATGCTGAGGGTACTGATCCAAAGCTAATTGATACTGCATTTGCTCCTACATTCTTAGGCAGCTTCGGGGTTATGACGCCTACATCAATTAACGCCTGGATCTTATCCTTGAGATGGTAGCATGACCTTGTAGGGTGATGGACCGCTCTATGGTATGCGCAATACTTCGGGTCCGTCACTTTGCTGGCTCCTTCTTGATCCATGATCGTCGGCAGCTAGATTTTTGTTATTTTCCAACAGGTACTTAAAGATGACGGGAACTTCGTTATCTTTGAAGGAGTACACTTTAGGAAATCTTGGCTCCGAAGATTTCTGCTTTTGAGGCCGTTGTCGCCATTGCGACTGCGATTGTTGTGGTGCTTGTTGCTGCGGCTGTTGCTGAGGTTGTAATTGGAAAGTTTGATTAGCATTAACTGCATTAGCATGTGCCTTACCTTTCCCTTGTGGGACGAAATTCTGTGCTGGAGCATTCGTCGCCTGTTGGCCTCTCTCCGCCTTCTTCCTTCTGAGGAATCGCTCGGCTTGCTCTCGTTGGACCTTCAAATCCTTCCATGTTTTGGACGGTGCTGTCCCCATTACTTCCAACACGTCCAATGCGAGGTTGTTGTGGCAAGTCTGGAGAATGAACTCCTCAGTGATTGGGTCCCGATAGTTCATCGCCTTGTTCCGGAACCTTTTGACGAAGGTGTCAACTAATTCCCCGTCTTTCTGTTTCTCGTCAAGTAACGACCCGATGGATATCTCGGTGTCATCGTCAAAGAAGTTAGTGAGGAATTTAGTCTCCATGTCGTCCCAGCTATTCACACTTCCTGGCTTGAGGCGGCGATCCCAATCGAAGGCGGCTCCACGAAGAGTGCCCACGAAGGACTGTACCATCAGAGGCTCATTACCAGAGATAACCCCTAGGTTTGACTTGAAGTAAATCAAATGCTGAGTGGGTGAACCCTTCCCATCAAACGGCGTGAAGTTAATTAGATTGAACTTCGCCGGATACGTGATTGATTCCCATTCTCTTAGGTATGGACAAGGAATGCCCGTCTTCTTCATCTCTTGAGCGGAAATCAACGTATTGATTTTGCTCTCGAGGTTTTTAATCTTCAAACTTTCACCTGTATTTTTGTTAGCATTCTCGTTACCACCCCCTGTATTGACGGGAGGATTATTAGCATTATGAGCTTCATCCTCATGTGTGTCCTCGTCTTCCTGATTAACCTAGTTACGACGACTTGGTTCGCCTTGCTGGTTTGTCAGTGCTTGGATTTGTTGGTCATGCATTTCTCTCATATTCTGCATGGCCATCTGCATTTCGAACCTGAAGCTCTCCTGTTGTTTAGCCATGGCTTCTTCGAGCATCTTGGCCACTTATTCCACACTTATCATAAGTGACTCGCGGGGTTGTCCCTCGCTTGATACTGTATTATCTGATGCGACCGCAGAGCCGGCATCCGATTCTTCATCTTCTGAAGGTAATCTTGTCCGAATCCTACCATAAGTTGCTCGTATGATGGCTCTAGACTGCAGACGGGTTACACGTCGGGGTACTTTCGGAATCGACTCGGGATTATCCTGTGTCGATGTCCCTTTGCTGGTCATATTAGCGGTGACCCTCAGAAATTCTCCATTTTCAACTATCGTTCTTCTTTGTCGGAAACACCTAGGCCTTGGTTTTGGTGTTTCGGTACTGAACCTTTCGAAAACCAAAATTCTTTCGGGGACTGTGTTGGTGCAGTTGCACTCAGACAATACTGCCCAAATGAGTTTGGAACAGGGGCATTGAGTCTTTAGTTCTCGAGGACTCCTTTTCCTGGTTTTACTCGTACCCCCAACACGATAGTACAACTCGTCGGTTTGAAGGTCGGAGTAACCTATCGTGTGTTGGTACGACTTCTCAGGTATAACGTTATCATCATCAGACGACAATGTTTCCTTCGGAAGGCGAACTGCCTTCTTTGGGCTTTCAAGAGTCACGCGCCTCGAAATATGCCTTTGTGAGCGTGAGTTCTCGGCGGGCTCCTGGACTTCAATGCGCAAATTGGTACGTGCAGCTGCCATGAATTCCTTGTCATGTTGAGGGTGGCGGCGACCCCCAGCATGTTGAGTCGTTCGGGGCTTCTTTATCGGGCCCGAACGTTCTTGAATTGGAGCTTTGCATCGCTCATCGGGAAGTGGACCGAGGCGCTCCAAAACTAACCTTCTTCTTCAGGATGGTCCTGCGGGATCTCCCGGAGCAGCTATGGGAATTATCAGCGATTTAGGTTGGTTCGTCAGAGGTTGAACTTTTGCTGAAGGCCGCAATGGTTGCTTTTTAGCCTGAATCGCCGCTTCAGACTTCGGCCTCCATACTTGGCGGGTTGGTGGTGACTTTTTGGCCACTTCCTTCTGTAGTCTTCTGCGGGCTTCTTGGACTTGAGCCCGTGCCTGCGCTGACAGTGCGTGGCGCTTGCGAATACGCTCCTCAAGTGTCGAACGATTCCGTTTGACATGGATCCATTCATTCGTTGGCGGCTTGGAGGAGCTGCCATTCATTGTTTGTTGAGGCTGTTTGCCTCTCCTGTTCTTCAGATCCGCGTTATAGCGGATTCCATCAGTGGACTCCATTGCCTTTGCGAATTGTCGCGCCAGGCGTTGACGTCGCCTCTGGCGGGCTCTCTTTGAAAGAGTCGCTACGCCTTCAGCGACGGAGGAATTAGCCAGAACAGATTTGACCTGGTTGGAGGTCGGTGGAACTTCACCCGCTGCAACTTCGGTATCAATCGGGGTAAGATCTTTGTTGGTATTCTCTACTTCTTCATACCAACGGACTTTTCTCCTAGAGAAGAACTTCGGAGACTTCTTGGACTTGCGGGGGGAGGTGGATCCAGACGAGGATGACAGATACTCCTCCAACTTTTGTTGGTCGAATTCATACTCGACCTCCTCCTCGACCGGGATTGAGATCCGCGGCTGCGACGCAACGATCTCGGCAGTGAGATCGGCGGCTCCCACTATGGTCGCCAGATTGTTCGTGGGAAAAATTATTTTCTCTGATTTCATTGTTTCCATTAGCAACTGTTTATCGGTTACAAGGGATCCGGTCTTTTTATAAGATCCGGTCACAACAAAATCAAAGAAAAATCTAAAAAAAAGATTACAACTTTCCTTTTTTCTGGAACAAATCGCAAGATCCTGTTTTGCGGTCTCTTGCTTGTATGGGTTCTTTGCCTGCGCCGGGGTTAATCCATGGACCACCGCACGATCTTGATCCGGTCGGATCTACACGGTATGATGGGTGTTATTTCACGAAGGAAATAACAGCCGGGGGATTATTTCACCAAGGAAATAATAGCCCTAAGTAATCGAAATCGACCAAGCGAAATCGATACTCTTCTCGGGATCAAAAACCAAGTTTTGATCCGGAGGGTAACCGTGTGGATCTTAGATCTGATCTCTCTCGAACTCCTGCCTTATTTGGTCTGGATGAACGCCAAGAACCAGATCTGAAAAGTCCAAAACTCTAAGATTCCAAAGCTTCAACCTTTTTTTTAGTCTTGAGCCTTTAATCCAGCAGAGTTTCGTCTCCAAAAAATCCAACCTCTTAAACAATGAGCCTGGGGGTCTATTTATAGGCTCTTCAAACCAGATCTGTGCTCAGATCTGGGCCCAGATCTGGTGGCTCGGTCTAGGTGGCTCGGCCACCGAGCCACCCAAAAGGTGGCTCGGCCGGCCACCTAGGTGGCTCAGCCACCGAGCCACCCAAAAGTGGTTCGGTTTCGGCCGAGCCCTCCAGGTGCTTGGTGTGTCGCCGTTTTTCGGTTTTGCGCTTCATTTGAACTCAATTTGTTGATCTGGATTCTGATTTGGCAGTCCGGATCCTGATTTGGCAGAAAATCCGTTTTGGTGTTCGAGTTCGAGTCCGCTCCCGATCTTGATTGATACGGTGGACCCTACGGTTGGGTGACTCATTGATTCATCGACCCGTTAGCTTGATTGGGCACGCGATTGGATGTATTCCGTTGTTTGTGTGCGGTTTGTTAACCTCGTCGCCTCGTTAATCCGTTTCGTCGCGTCTCACTTGGCTTCAGTGTAGTGGTCTAACGATCACGCTTGGATATATCACCCGATGGTTCGTTGGTTTGTCGAATCACCGTGTCGAGCTTTGTTAAGAGACCTATAAGTAGTTTTATACGCCTACAACTAACAGCGTTCTTAAGTGTGACCTAGATCACCATTTGGTCCAACCTTCTTACAGTTGTAGGCGTATAAAATTGCCTATGGGTCCCTTAGCATAGCTCGACACAAGAAATCGACAAATCAACGGACGTTCGAGCAACAAAGCGGACTAACGAGGCTACGAAGCCAATGAACCGTACACAAGCAACGGAATACGTTAGCATGTGGAATCGATCCAACGGTTCGAAAAATCAACGAGTCGTCCAACAATAAAATAGGATTTGTACTGAAACACCGAGGCGGAAATACTGCCAAATAAAGACGCGGGCTATCAAATCAAAGTCCGGGCGAATCAAACGAAGAACCGAAAGACGGAAAACACCGGAAAACGACGAAACACGACACACCCGGGGACTCGGCCTGAACCGAGCCAACCCGGGGTGGCTCGGTGGCCGAGCCACCCTAGGGTGGCTCGGCCAAGACCGAGCCACCTCAGGGTGGCTCGGCCAAGGCCGAGCCACCTCAGGGTGGCTCGGCATGAGCCGAGCCACCCCAAGGTGGCCGGGTGTTCCCCCTCCCTCTTGTGCACGCGGGCACAGTTCAGGTATCCTATAAATAGGGGGGGTGGTTGTTCATTTGAGAGGACTTTTTTCTGAACTTCTGAGGAGCCGAAACTCTGCCGGATTGTCATCTCAACTCGGATTTGTGAAGGCTTGAAGACTTGGACAATCGGATTCAGTTCTTGGCGAGCACCCGCGACAAACAAGGCAGGAGTTCGAAGAGGCTAATCCTCAGATCTACGTTGTTCTACTCCGGATCTAAGCTTGGTTCTTAGATCCCGAGATTCGAGCGGTCGTTTCCTTGGTGAAACGATCCCTCCCGGCTATTATCTCCTTGGTGGGATAATACCCGTTATACCACGTAGATCTGTTTGGATCGAGATTGCACGGTGGTCCACGGTAATCAACCCCGGCACAGGCAAACAACCCACAAAGCGAGTGACCGCAAAACAGGAGCTCGCGATCTGTTCGTTAAACAAGGAAAGTTGTAATTTTTCTTTATTTGTTTTGAATTTCGTTGTAACCGGCTCTTATAAAAAGACCGGATCTTTCTGTAACGCAAAAAGTTGTTCTTTAAGAGTGCAATGGAATTGTCAATGAAGAAAGCATCAATTTTTCCCGCGAACAATCTGGCGACCACAGTGGGAGCCACCGATCTCGCTGCCGAGATCGGAGTGTCGCAGCCGCGGATCTCGATCCCGGTCGTGGAGGAGGTCGAGTATGAATTCGACCAACAGAAGTACGAGGAGTACGTGTCCTCGTCCGGATCTACCTCCTTCCCCAAGTCCAAGAAGTTTCAGAAGTTCTCCTCCAGGAGAAAAGTCCGTTGGTGTGATGAAGTTGAAGCCACCAACGACGACCTCACCCCAATCGACGCCGAAGCTGCGTTGAGTGAGGCCCTACCGACCTCAAAGAAGGTCAAATCCGCCATTGAAGGCGTGGTGACTCTCTCCAAGAGAGCCCGCCAGAGGCAGCATCAACGCCTCGCGAAGCAATTCGCCAAAAGCCATGGAGTCCGTTGACGGGATCCGCTACCATGCGGATCTGAAGAACAAACAAGGCAAATAGCCTCAACAACAAGTGAAGGGTGGTTCCTCCAAACCATCGACAATGGAGTGGGTCCGTGTCAAATGGAATCGCTCGACATTGGAGGAGCGCATCCGCAAACGGCGCGCGTTATCAGCGCAAGCATGGGCCAAAGCTGAAGAAGCCCGTCGGAAGCTGCAGAAGGAAGTGGTCAAAAAGCCGCCACCAACTCGCAAGGTTTGGAGGCCAAAGTCTAAAGCAACTGTTCAGACCAAGGAGCGACAACCGCAGCCTCCGAAGATTCAACACCCGGCAAATCAATCCAAACAGTCGGTAATTTCTGCAATTGCTCAGGGAGATCCCGCACGACCATCCCAGAAGAGAAAGTCTGTTTTGGAGCGCCTCGGCCCACTTCCGAAGGAACGAGGTAAAGCTCCAGTACAGGAACGCTTGGGGCCAATGAAGAAGTCCCAACCAATGCAACATGCTGGGGGTCACTGCAACCCTCAACACTTGGAGAAAATTGTGGCACCCAAGCGCACAACTTTGCGCATCGAAGTGCAAGAGCCCGTTGAAGATTCACGCCCACAAAGGCGCGTTTCAAGGCGTGTGACTCTGGATGGTCCGAAGAAGACAATTATTCCTCAGAAGGAAACGTTGTCATCTGATGACGGCAACGTTATACCTGAGAGATCATGCCAACACACAATAGGTTGCTCTGATCTTCAAACGGACGAGCTGTACTATCGTGCCGGGGGTACGAATAAATCCAGAAAGAGGAGCCCTCGAAGGCTCGAAACACAATGTCCTTGCTCGAAGCTCATTCGGGCGGTACTGTCTGAGTGCAACTGCGTCAAGGCTGTCCCTGAGAGAGTATCTGTGTTTGAAAGACTCAGCAATGGAACGCCAAAACCAAGGCATAGGCGTTTCCAACGAAGGAGGAAGATGGTCAAAGATGGTGAGCATTCAAGGGTCACCGCAAATATGACCAGCACAGGAACATCGGCCCAGGATAACCCCGAGGTGGTTCCAAAAATATCCCGACGTGTAACTCGTCTACAATCCGGGGCTATCATTCGCGCGACGTATGGTAGAATCCGAACAAGAGTACCTTCGGGAGACGAAGAATCAGATGCTGGCTCAGCAGTGGCGTCTGATAACACAGTGTCCAGTGAAGGACAACCCCGCGAGGCGTTTATGATAAGCACGGAGCAAGTGGCCAAGATGCTTGAAGATGCCATGGCCAAACAACAGGAGACCTTTAGGTTCGAAATGCAAATGGCTATGCAGAACATGAGAGAGATGCATGACCAACAGCTTCAAGCATTGAGGAACCAACAAGGCGAACCAAGTCGTCCCAACCAGAACAACCTGGAAGATGAGGACACAAATGAGGGTCACTATGCTAACAACCCTCCCATCAACCCAGGGGGTGGTAACGAGAATGCTAGCGAAGACACAGGTGAAAGCCTAAAAATTAAAAATCTCGAGAGCAAGATCAACACATTGATCTCTGCTCAAGAGACGAAAAAGACGGGCATTCCTTGTCCATACCCGAGAGAGTGGGAATCAATCCCATATCCGAAGAAGTTTAGTCTAATTAACTTCACGCCGTTTAATGGGATGGGTTCACCTACTCAGCATTTGATTTATTTCAAATCGCACTTGGGAGTCATCTCTGGTAATGAGCCTCTGATGGTACGGTCATTCGTTGGCACTCTTCGCGGAGCTGCCTTCGATTGGTATCGTCGCCTCAAGCCAGGAAGCATAAACAGCTGGGACGACATGGAGACTAAGTTCCTCGTGAATTTCTTTGACGACGACACCGAAATATCTATCGGATCGTTGCTCGATGAGAAGCAGAAAGACGGGGAGCTGGTCGACACCTTCGTCAAGAGGTTCCGGAACAAGGCGATGAATTGCCGGGACCCGATCACCGAGGAGTTCATCCTCCAGACCTGCCACAACAACCTCTCGCTGGATGTGTTGGAAGCAATGGGCACAGCACCATCCAAGACCTGGAAGGATTTGAAGGTTCGAGGAGAGCAAGCTGAGCGATTCCTCAGAAGAAAGAAGGTGGAGAGAGGCCAACCGACAGCAAATCCTCCGAAGCAGAACTTCAACCAGAAAGGGAAAGGTAAAGCTCATGTTAATGCTGTTGATGCTAACCAGACATTTCAATTGCAACCTCAGCAACAGCAGCAGCAGCGGGCGCCACAACAATCGCAACCGCATTGGCAGCAACGGTCTCAGAAGCAAAAGTCTTCAGAGCCAAGGTTTCCCAAAGTATACTCCTTCAAGGATGATGAAGTCCCCGGAATCTTCAAGTATTTGTTGGAGAATAACGAAATCCAGTTGCCGGCGATCGTGGATCATGAAGGAGCCACTAAGGTGATGGACCCGAAGTACTGCGCGTACCACAGAGCGGTCCACCACCCAACGAAGTCTTGCTACCACCTCAAGGACAAGATCCAAGCGTTGATCGACGTAGGGGTCATAACTCCGAAACCGGCTAAGAATGTGAGAGCAAACGCGGTGTCGATTAGTTTTGGATCAGTACCTACAGCTTGGTTTGAGCCGAAGCGCGTCACCAAAGTCGGGATGAAGACGGTGAATGACGACCCGCACGGACAACGCCAAAAGGGACTTGTGCCTCACACAGCCCCAAACGGTGAAATTCTCTGGGTGCACCCCGACCTGATTGAAGATGAATAATGGGCCGGATCGTCATCCAAGAAGAAGTCCAAAGGGAAAGGCAAGTCTTGTTACGGAGTTTCTGCCATCCCGGGTGAAGATG
>BQKN01027121.1:0-12698 GCA_022839385.1 Asparagus kiusianus
TTAGTTGTACATCTATCTTGCAAGAATATATTTGTTAAGTAATTTTAATTGGCATTTAATCGGATTAGATTAGCATAAGACCCTAATCACCCCCCCTCTAGGGTCTAACACCGTAACCCCCTATAAATATCAGAAACTCAATTGAGTTAAAGGATCGGATTTTTCTCATCGAAAAAGGGGAATTCGGTCAAGGGGGCTTTTGGATCTTAGACTTAGCAGCGGAGAGATCTTTGGCTTGGCAGCGTGGGGAAGATCAACGTTCATCCTTCCGTAACGTTCAACAACAGAGAGCTTTCATCCTTGGCTTATAAACCGATTTCGGTTAAATCTACTCTTTTTAAAAGAGTTCAAACTCGTTCAGAGTTATCAACTCGGTCAGAGTTCAAAAACTTGCTTTGCAAGTTCTTCTAAAACTCGTTCTGAGTTCTAAGACTTGCCACGCAAGTTCTCCACAGCGTCAAATCGTGAGGAGAAGATATCGTTCCAGTGAATCAAGACCTTCGGATCGTCAACGGAGAGCAAACTCGACGCGAGCATTCGAGGGAGGCACTCCATCGCCACCGTGAAGAACACAGAATTAAACAAAGGGGAGAATCAAATTCATTCTCCTCTCTTTTGTAATCGGAATCCAAATTGTAATCGATTTTGAGAGAATACAAGTCAAAATTTCTTTCGTTTCTTTTACATCAAATTTTCCACAAACAAAAGATGGCGACTCCGCTGGGGACTAGCTTCTCTGACGAAGAGGTGGTGGCGCAATCCGATATTCATCTTGCTGGAACGATCGTTGAAACTCTGATTATCGAGTTTGATCAAGCCAAGTTTGAGGAGTCCATCTCCTCTGGATCCCTTAGCCCCAAGGCTATGCGTAAGGTCCACAAAGTCTCTAAGGAGACTAAAGCTCCAATTGTTGCTCCTAGGCCAAAGGAAGCCCTCTCATTTAGCCGAGATTGCTCGAGCAGCCCTTCCTCCGAAGGAGTGGGCTCAGTTTATGCCAAACGCACCCCTCAATGGTGCGTTGTGCAATCAAAATGCAGCCTTCAGAGGTGCGTTTCAACATCAGAACGTAGACTTTAAAACTGCGTTGATCTGGCTGAACACAACTCTCATGAGTGCGTCCCAGAACCAAGACGCAACTCTCAGGAGTGCGTTCCACAAACTGAACGCAACTCTCAGGAGTGCGTTTCAAAATCCGAACGCAGATCGCAGGACTGCGTTTCACTAGCAAAACGCAGACTTTGGTCTTGCGTTAATCAAGCTAAACACGACCCTCGTGTTCCTTCTTTGGAACGCGATGTGATTCGTCGGGTTCAAAATGATCAACATGGATTTAAAATTCATGTTTGCCAAGAACCGGTCCCATCCTTTGACGGACAGGGGGTTCCATCTCTACCCTCACGCTCTGTGAGAGGTTCATCCCAAGTCTCCGACTTGCGGGAATGGCTGTCGATGTTCAACCGACCGACGAACGTCGTTTTGCTTAATAATCGACAACACTTTCACAGGAAGAAGACTTTAGAGGATGAATACATTAGAGTCACTTCTAACATGGTTGGCAGAGGGAGATCATCAACCCCTAGGTCTGACGAGTCAGAGACAGATCGTTCTCTAAGCGTCAGAGAAATCGCTAATGAGTTTGAAGGAATCTACCAACGCACTCGGACTCGAACAGGAGCCATTCCTCATATCAACTATCGGAGTTTAGCCAGAGAAACTAATTCCGATGACGAACACTCAGCCATTGCGGAGTCCTAATCATCAAGCTCTTTCGTTGGGCATGAGAGCTTCGCCCACATGGCAGAATATTCTGAAGATCTTTCAAAGAGGGTCGATGAGCAGGAGGCCATGCTCAAATCACAGCAGAAGACCCTCGATGAACTCCTGGCCCTGTTGACTCAAATCGTCACAGACAAGGCCAAATTTCAGAAGACAGATTCGCCACCTAGGCAACAATCTTCCCGGAGAGGAAAAGCGTCTTCATCCCGACCTCAAACAAGCAAAGGGAAGGGAAAAGTGGTTGATGATACGACTTCTGACCAAGAAGCCCACAACCTAGAATTTTCCTCTGATGAAGGAAGGGAAGCCGAGAATGAGCAGAATCCTCAATCGGCTAAAATGGAAGAATTGGAAGCCCGTCTCAATGCCATTGCTAATAGAAGCGAGCTCCAAGACGAGGGACTTATTAGGCCTTATCCTGCTGAATGGGATGCATCCCCTTATCCTCCAAAGTTCGAAGTCCCGATGCTACAAACTTTTGACGGCACGGGATCACCGAACCAACATATCTACCATTTCAAGTCACAGACTGGGAATGTGATATCAAACGACGCCATACTGGCTCGATTGTTCATTGGCACCCTCAAGGGAGTTGCCTTTGAATGGTTTAGGAAACTGTCTGCCGGATGTATACAAAAGCGGGCAGATCTAGAGAGACTCTTCTTATCAAGATTCTTTGAAGCGGATACAGAGGTCTCCATCCATACTCTTCTCGCCACTAAGCAGAAGAAGAGGGAGTCCGTCAAAGCCTTCGTCAAGAGGTTCCGAACCATGGCTCTCCGGTGTTCATCAGGTATGACACAGTCTACCTTAGTAGAGACCTGTCGACACAACTTGCAGACCGACCTCCTAGCCCAAATAGGAGTTGCAGAATGTCGTTCTTGGAGACAACTAATCTCTCAAGGCGAACAGGCTCAAAAGATCATTGCCAGGATCAAAGCTGAAGAACAAAGTAGGTATGATCAACCTGAGCAATCAGACCAAGCCCAATCTTCTCCTGAGCAATCGGACCAAGCTCGCTCTTCCCAGTCAGAACCGGAAGATACTACGGCCACTGAAGTCAATCCTCTTCAGTAGGATGACGGGTCCAACAATTATCACGTTAACAGTCACCTCTGATAGTCTAACTCGTTAGATAGTGGCCTACTAGGCGATGCGCCATGTCTAATCCTTTTCCCCCTGCACTTGTTCAAGACTGGGGGTTGATTTATTTGTAGTTCATGGGATTATGAATAATAAATTTTCTGAGTTGTCACGTTCAATAAAATACCTCTGTCAACCACGAAATTTGTCAAAACTATCATGTTAACATTTACCTCCGATAGTCCATCAGCTTGCCAATCTTCTTCAATAGGATGGCGGGTCCACCCAAAACTATTACATTAACAGTTACCTCTGATAGTCAAACTCATCAGATAATGGCCTACCAAATGATGTGTCTCTATTCCGACTTCATGGATAGTGCCTCACTAGGCGATGTGCCTTGTCTATCTCTTTTTCTTCCCCTGCTAAGTCTTAATCAAGACTGGGGGTTGGTTACTTGGAATCCATTGGATTAAGAGTAACGAATCTTTCACATCGTCGGGTTAACATTACACTGCTGACGATCATCAAACCACAGAGCATGAATGCAGCTTGCATCACTCCCAATTTGTCACGTTAACAATACACCTCTGACAACAATCAACTTATCAATCCTTGTCAATAGGATGATAGGTCCTTAAAATTGCTCAAATCGCAATCTTCCCCAGCAAGATACTAAGTCTTCAAAATCTTATTCAAATCACGAGCATCAAAACTCATCGCTTCTGATGATAAACTCACCTAGCAAGTCTCCCCAGCGAGACGCTAATCCCCAAAATCTTATGCAAGTCACAAGTACATATCATTTTGTCACGTTAACATTACACCTCTGACAATCCACTTATCAATCCTCGTTAATTGGATGATAAGTCTACAAAGTTGCTCCGATCGCAACATCCTCTTGTCACGTTAACATTACACCTCTGACAATCCACTTATCAATCCTCATCAATAGGATGATAAGTCTACAAAGTTGCCCCAATCGCAACATCCTCATGTCAAGTTAACATTACACCTCTGGCGCTTTCAATTTCCTTTCAGTGTTTCGAATAACACCGGAAGAAACAGTGATAAAGTCTACATATTCAATATCGTAGCCAGTGATTATCATTAAATTAATAATCTCTGAATCCATACCTTGCATGTATGGGGAATTTTATCCCGAATCCTAAGAAGGGATAAGTTAACGCCTAATACGCGTTGCCGGTTAGTCTTTGACCGTAAAAAAAACCCACGTATTCAACATCGCGGTAGGTTGTTATTAATAACACCAAAATTCATGCCTCACACGCATGGGGGACTTTATCTCGATCCCTAATTAGAGATAAGTCAGCATCTAACACATGCTTCCGGGTAGACTATTCCCGCAATAATGGCAAAGCCCACATATTCAACATCGTGGCAGGTTATTATTAATAACGCCAAAATCCATGCCTTACACGCATGGGGAACTCTATCCCAAATCCTAAGTAGGGATAAGTCTACGCCTAACACGCGTTGCCGGTTGGTCTTTTGCCGTGAAAAAGACATCAAAATCCATGCCTCACACGCACGGGGGACTTTATCTCGATCCCTAATTAGAGATAAGTCTACGCCTGACACGCGTTGCCGGTTAGTCTTTTCCCGTAAAAAATGACAAAGTGTATGTATTCAAAATCATAGCATCAAGTCTAAGAGGATTCATTCTCTTAGCACAACGTTACATGTGGAACGGACTTAGACAATCCATGTGCTAGCCCGACTCAAACGGTAGTCGGTAAAGGCCTATCAAATCCGTTGATGGCTGAGGGTTTGCCAAAAATCCTATGCATGTTTGAAGGCCTACCAGCTTAATGGGTGTGAGCCGAGACTTGAAACAAATGAGCTAAAGACAAGTCTCAAAGACTTAGCCACCTCCGCATCTCAAGTCGAAACACCAAGGTCAGACCCACGTCTTAAGTTCAAAATGCAGAGTCCACCCCCACATTCCAGAAGCAGGATTATGGCGCATACCTTCACACAGATCCTATGTGACAAATCCCTTCAACCAAGATGCCTTTGGAACAAGTGCAGAAAACGACTCCTTTATGACAAGGAATCAACAGCTCCAAGATCAGAGTTAAGATCCAAAGTATTCCGAAAATTCGTCTCAGTCAACCGCGAACTTTCGAAAACTTTGGAGGGGGTTCTGTAGGCTATCTAAAAATCACAATAGATAGCTTATACCCCATCAAACACCGATGATGGAAGTTACAATCTGACGACTTCCAGAAGGCTACAATTTGAAGACTTTTACGTAGATCGCTGAAGGTTACAATCTGACGACCTTCACGACAACTGATGAAAGCTCTAATCAACAGCCTTTACAATCAACATCGAGAGTTACAATCTGACGACTCTCATATTTTCAAGGAGCCAAGACGAAGGTTACAAGGTGACGATCTTTGCGGCGCTCTAGCAAAGGAGATTACAAATCGACGGTCTCTTCATATTAGAACACAGATATCTCTCAAACCGTAAGGAATTTGGCGAAACGGAGGAAGCGAACCAAAACCTTAGGCTTGGTTCGGATGTCTCCGTCTCGTCTAGATAGCCGATTTTCATATATAATTCACCCAATTCCAACTTACGGTTTGAAAGTTATGACCTGTTCTTCGTAGCAAGTTATGTTCTGAAGTCCGTTTGCAAGATCGGACTTCGTCAGAACATTAGACTTAGCCTGAAGCTCGCCAAGCCCGCCTAAAGTTCGCCTCTGCATCACAGAGTCAAAACGCAGAGGTCGTGGCTGCGTTCCAAACTCAAAACGCAGAGGTCGTGACTACGTTCCAAACTCAAAACGCAGATTTCATGGACTTAAAACGCAGAGCTCAACTCTGCGTCCAAACAACAAAAACGCACAGTTAATGCGAAGCTCAACTCTGCGTCCAACAACAAAAACGCACAGTTAAAGTGAAGCTCAACTCTGCGTCCAACAACAAAAACACACAGTTAATGCGAAGCCTAACTCTGCGTCCAACAACAAAAACGCACAGTTAATGCGAAGCCTAACTTTGCGTCCAACAAACAAAAACGCACAGTTAATCCGGAGCTCAACTCTGCGTCTCAGAGTTCATCACGCTGTGCGGCCTGTGCGTTCAGCCACTAAAACATCACAACTCTGCGTCTCCGAGTTCATCACGCTGTGCGGCCTGTGCGTTCAGCCACCAAAATAGGCTTAACTCTGCGTTTTCATCCTAAAACGCAGAGTTCGGGCCCTGAACGCTATTTCTCAGCGTTTGACTCGTTCAAAGCACGAACGGAACGGTTCCAGGAACCGTTTTTCCCCATGATTTGAGGGATTTCCGCCCCACTCAGGAGCGGATTAAGGGGGCAGTTACCACCCGTAACCCCCTATAAATATCAGAAACTCAATTGAGTTAAAGGATCGGATTTTTCTCATCGAAAAAGGGGAATTCGGTCAAGGGGGCTTTTGGATCTTAGACTTGGCAGCGGAGAGATCTTCGGCTTGGCAGCGTGGGGAAGATCGACGTTCATCCTTCCGCAACGTTCAACAACAGAGAACTTTCATCCTTGGCTTATAAACCGATTTCGGTTAAATCTACTCTTTTTAAAAGAGTTCAAACTCGTTCAGAGTTATCAACTCGGTCAGAGTTCAAAAACTTGCTCTGCAAGTTCTTCTAAAACTCGTTCTGAGTTCTAAGACTTGCCACGCAAGTTCTCCACAGCGTCAAATCGTGAGGAGAAGATATCGTTCCAGTGAATCAAGACCTTCAGATCGTCAACGGAGAGCAAACTCGACACGAGCATTCGAGGGAGGCACTCCATCGCCACCGTGAAGAACCCAGAATTAAACAAAGGGGAGAATCAAATTCATTCTCCTCTCTTTTGTAATCGGAATCCAAATTGTAATCGATTTTGAGAGAATACAAGTCAAAATTTCTTTCATTTCTTTTACATCAAATTTTCCACAAACAGTCACATGAAAGACCTAATTTTTTACCAAATAGATAGCACTCATGCTATCACAATAAATGGTGACAAATCGCTACGAAACACCAAGACCCTCCAAAAGTCCTTGAAGCCAAATCGCCTCCTTAACAACCTCCGTAATCGCCATATATTCTGCCTCCATCTCCAATAAAGGCACCGTAGACTGCAAGGTGCATCTTCAACACACCGGTGTATGGGTCAAAGTGAGCACATACCCCGTCATCGACTGGCGTATATTCAAATCTCCAACGTAATTCAAATCTACATATCCAATACATAGCTGCCCACCGCTAGTGTCCAGCTAAAAAACCAAACCAACATTGAGAGTACCTCGAATGTACCTTAAAATCTATCTCACGGCATCCCAATGACTCGGACCCGGGTCGTGCATGTATCTCAAAACCATACTCACTGCCTGTGACAAATCCGGTCTCGTACAAACCGTGGCGTACATCAAACTTCCAACTATGCTCGCATATGGAGTCTTTAATATCAACTCTCTATCTTCGACTGTCTTCGGTGAAAGGTCAGCTGAAAGCTTAAAATGGGCTCCTAATGATACACTAACTAGTTTCATCTCCATGCTCACATTGAACCGCTATAGAACCTTCTTCAAATAGGCCACATGTGTTAGACAAATTCTTTCCTTGTCTCTGTCTCTGTCGATCTCTATTCCTAAAATGCGCTTGGCTTCACCCAAATCCTTCGTCTCGAACTCATTTGAAAGTTGAATCTTTAATCTATAAATGGTGGAACTTGAAATAGAAGCAACCAATATATCATCTACATAAAACAATAAGTAAATGTACAGACCTCTATTCAACTTGCCATAGTACACACAAGGATCAAACTGGCTCCTAATGTATGAATGGCCAATCATGAACCCATCGAATCGTTTATACCACTATCGAGGAGATTGCTTTAGCCTGCATAACAATTTCTTCAACCTACAAACTAACTTTTTCTTCTCTGTAGCTCGGAACCCCAATGACTGAGTCATATAGATTTTCTCATCAAGATCACCATGAAGAAATGTTATTTTCACATCCAATTGATCTAATTCTAAACCATACTGTGTTACTAAAGCCAGCAAAATCCGAATCGCAGAATGTTTCACCTCCGGAGAGAAGACCTCATTGTAGTTAATACCTTCCTCCTGTGCATACATATCCCTTCACGACCAACCTAGCCTTGAACCTCACGAGAGTGCCTTCAATGCCCTCCTTCTTCGTATACACCCACTTGCAACCAATAGCCTTCCATCCCTTTGGAAGCTTGACAAGCTCCCATGTGTCATTCCTATGAAGAGACCCCATCTCCTCTTGCATAGCCACCTACCACAAATTAGTCTCCAAACTCTGCTCGACCTCTCTGAATATAGTAGGAACCATCTCATCGATACTCTCTACAGGAAGTGCATACGCAACGATTGTGTTTGTATACCTCGCTGGCATCTGTATGTTTCTCATCGACCTCCGAACCGCAATAGAATATTAAACCTGAGTCGTCGGTCTCTGATCCTACTCAACTGTACATGTATCCTCCAAATCATCATCGTGCTCGCCTGTTATCATCTCAATCGGCACTCTAATAAATACGATCCCATCTATACAATATGAAGTTGCATCAATCTTTACCACCTGCGATATCTCCTCTTGAGATGCTCTCCACCTGATGAGAACTAAGAAGCTTCAAGATCGAAGTATTATCGAATGTGACGTCTCTAATCAGCACAATATTCTTATCAACTGGATCCTAAAGCTTGTATCCTTTAACACCTCACTTGAATCTCACAAATATGACCTTCCTAGCTTGAGGTTCTAATTTATCAGTTCTGACAAGATAAAACGCATGACACCCAAATACCTTGAGCTGGTCATAATCGTATGCTGGCTCTCCCGACAACATCTCCATAGGGGTTTTCCCCTTAATTATAGACGAAAGCAGCCTATTAATGAGGTGGCTCACATATAAAAGTACCTCAGTACAAAATATCTTCTCTAAACCACTCTACGATAACAACCATCGGACATTCTCTAGTAAAAAATAGATTTAATCTCTCTGCCACTTCATTCTGCTGTGGCGTATGACTAACTGTGAAGTGTCTCTCTATGCTCTCGTCTCGACATAGTTGCTGAAAGGGGTCTGAAGTATACTCGCCGCCGTTGTCGGATCGTAACGTCTTAATCTTTCTCCCTGTCTGCAATTCCAACCTTCTCTTCCACTCTATAAATAACTCTAAGACTTTATTCTTATGATTCATGGTGTACACCTAACAATGTTTAGAATAGTTATCTACAAATGTGATGAACCAATATCGACCATCGAATGATACAGTCTTAGTAGGACCCCAAACATCTGTGTGCACGTAGTCCAAGATGCCTGTTGTCCTTTGTACGACTGTCCCGAACTTCACTTTTGTCTTCTTACCAAGAACGCAGTGCTCATAGAATTTTATCTTTCCACTCTTGGCTCCCTTCAATAGCCCCTACTTGCACAAAGCCTGCAATGACTTTTTACATGTGTTCCCTAATCTATAGTGCCAAAATCTGCTCGCGTCCATCTCTAAAATAGCTTAAGCTAACTTGCCAATCTCGATGCTTCTCTACAGATAATACAAATTTCTATTGTGAACTCCCTTCATCACCACCAAAAATCCCTTAGTAACCTTCGCTACAACGTTCTCAAAGAACACATTGAATCTCTTTGCCTCCAAAGCTCCAACGGAAATAAGATTCTTCTTCAACTGAGGAACGAATCTCACTTCATTCAATTCACGAACAACTCCATTGTGCATCCGTATCCTGATGGTATATATCCTACAAATGCCATAAGAGTGATCATCTCCCATGACTACCACGCCCCCAATGAGTCCCTCGAACGATACAAACCAATCTTGTCGGGGAGTTACATGATAAGTAGTACCAGAATCTAGCATCTAATCAGATGCATCCACATAGTTCACCTCTGGAGTAATCAATAGATAAAAGAATGAATCACCGGAATTATCACCTCTAGCGACATTCACCTCATTGCCTTCGGGCTTTTCTTTTGCTATTCTCCTTCTCTTTGAGCTTCGGACAATCTCTCTTCTAATGTCCTTGTTCTTTGCAGAACGTACACTAGTTCTTCACTAATTGGTGGTGGCCTATTGATTTTGACCTGCCTCTATTACAACCTCTTGGTTATGGACTTCTTACTCTCGTCAACAAGGCCTCTCCCGAAGTGCTAGCTCGGAAAGTCTCTTTGTCATTCCTCCTCAAATCGTAATTCATCAATGCATTAGTCACTTCACCGTAGGTGATGAAAGATCTATCATTCAACAAATTGAGCATGAAGGTATCATACTGCTCATCGGATAAGGAGCCTAACAAAATTATAGCCTTGTACTCATCTGTTATCTTCTCATCTACGTTTGCCAAGTTCGACAATAACTTTGTATAGTTGTTCATATGAGCCGCAAGTGAGGTACCCTAGATATCTGGGATCTGAATAATCTCCGCAGCAAGTGCAACTGATTCTCAACACTCTTCGTAAGGTACTTGTTATTAATAATCTCTCACATCTTCATCGC
The DNA here is from genome assembly GCA_022839385.1 of Asparagus kiusianus. NCBI lineage: Eukaryota > Viridiplantae > Streptophyta > Magnoliopsida > Asparagales > Asparagaceae > Asparagus > Asparagus kiusianus. Next base: position 10,403 of record BQKN01027121.1, read on the forward strand.
AGACGTCATCCCAATCACATCGTATATCAGCTCTTATTCCAAACAGGACCTGATCACCCCACAAGCGTTCCTATTTATCTTGTCCCATATCGCCTCATCGTATTTCAGTGACCTCTCATGGACCATGATGGTTTCTTCCAAATTTTGAGCATTGAGAGCGTCCTGTATGACGCTTATCCACAAACCAAAATTGATCTTATCGTCAAACTTCACTACACTAATCTTAGTATTTTGATGTCCAACCTGAACTGTACTCATGATTATCTTGCTGCTTTCACCAACTTCTTATCTCATGCTTACAAACTTCAAATTATAAAGAAAGATTCAAACTTTGATAGAATTAAGAAATTACCCAACTAAATCCTAGATAGGATTCTAACATGATCTCCTAACCACATAAGGAAAGCAAGATCTGAACTGCAACTTCACAATGCTATCTCCACTGAAGCCTAGAACTCCAAGAACCAAGCTTCAAACAATGAATCTTCCTCCACCTAATACAAAACCCTAGATCTAAAACCCTAGAGCTTTGATACCAATTATTGCGCGTCGTGCGGAAGCGTGCTCGACAACAAAACGAGTTCACAAACGATAAGAGAAGAGAACAAAAAAATAAAAATAAATATGAATGCAATCCACTAAAATACGGTACAAACCAAACCAAACACAAAGATTTACGTGGTTCGACAATTGCCTACGTCCACGGGGAGAGGATGGGGGACATTTCACTATATGAAGGATAAATACAATGAGTTATAACTCACAAATCACTCAAATATAACCCTAATAAAAGCTCTCAACTCGCTCATAATATCTCCCTCTCAAAGTGCTCAAAACAATCCAAAATCTCTCCTTCAAACGCTCTCTCAAAACCCTAGAAACATGTGTTTCTATTTATATCAAAAACCCAATCCAAAATAGGCCAGGAAACCTAATTCAGCACGTATCCGTTTTCGATCGACCGAACTCATGTCATCGATCAACCGGCCAAAAGCAGGGTTTTTTAACCCTGTAATTTGCACATTGTCGGTCGACCGACCATACGTGTTCGTTCGACCCACCATACCCGTTCGGTCGACCGACCAGAGATGGGTTTTAAATCCTGTAATTCAACAATATGTCGGTCGACCAGACCTATGCCGTCGGTCGACCGACCCGAGGGATTTCTTGTACTCGTGTTTTTGCATGATTTTCTCAAATCCTTCGCCATTTTCTACAGAAAGGGGGCGACAAGTACTACCTTTCGTGTCGGCATGCACCACCTTTCGTGTTGACACTGAGGTGTGTCGTCTCGCCAGGTCGGTTGAGTTGTCGGCCCTAATTGTCTCTGGCCGCCAAGTTGATTGGGACATAGCGTGTAGAAGTACACTTATCAGCTATTTGAGACATAGCATGTAGAAGTTACATTTTGGCGAAAATGGGAACACCATAACACTTCCCTAATCATAGGGAGTCTTTTAAAGAGAGTTTTGTTATTTCTGTTTTTGGGTAAAGTTCGGATTCTAGTAGGAGTCTTGTTAATTTTCTATTTAAGCAAAGAATTGTAAGCCCTAGAGTCATAACTTTTTATTAATAAAATTCCTTTTTAGTATTTTCTTTGTGGATTCGAAGTTCTTCATGGATTTAGAAATCGTTCTTTATGGATTTAGAGAACACCCCTTGATGGATTTCAAGGTTTGTCACTTCTATGTTGTGCTATATTTGTAGCACATGTGCAACACATAAAGAGTAGTCACCTCACTGTTTTATTCTAAGAATATAATCTTGTAATAAAAGACGTAATAAATTTAACTTACGCTTCATCAACTTAATTTTTTGATAAAATATTTTTATACGTGGTTCGAGAATACACCATGCATGTTACAAGAATTTCTGTATTTAATTTAAATCCTATTTTATTGAATTTAAAGTGTATATATTTCCAATCCATGGCATATGTTTATGTACATCGTTAGTCCACATAGGCATGAATTAAACTTCTGGGTCCTGTCTGTAAAGCTTATTGAATTGGATTGTGATTCAGTATAACTCCGGTCATAGTGAAGAAGGCCACTCGCAAGAAGGAAGAACGGACATAGAATTTTAATCCGGACCATTATAAAAATCTCGTGTGTTCTTATATTGGTTGCTTTCAGTCTTTTACATATTTTATTTCTATTGCATATTCTAAATTAAATCGAAAAGTTATAGCAATCTTATGTAGGGATTTTTAGATCTCGTAAAAACCCCCAAAAAACCACCAAACGCAACAAATAAAATCACACAAGATTTAACGTGAAAAACCCTCAACAGGGAA
>BQKN01027159.1:0-10284 GCA_022839385.1 Asparagus kiusianus
GGTGAAAGGGGGTTATGTGGGAATAAGTCATGCGCTTGGTCAAGTGACGAGCACGAATTCTTCAGAGCTGTTCAAGATAGAGACTTGGAGACAATGACGTCTTTTCTCTCCATCGAGCCCCAAATGCTCCAGCAACCATCGTCTTCGACTGTCTCTTAGCCAAAATATAGCTCTTTATGGCCATAATATAGCTCTTTACTGATAAGTATAGCTCTTTATGGTTTTTGAAAATTCTGAAACTTAGTAAAATAAATCAAATTAGTTTTTTAGCAATGTAAACGTGTGATGATCTGTACGATGTGTTGCTTGATCAATTATTCATGTCGACGAGAGGTCCACTCCCAATTTTCCAATTTTTAAAAAAGTATAGCTATTTATACTAAAATGTAGCACATTATCATGAACGTACAGCTCTTTATTCTAAAGTATAGCTCTTTATGATCGTAGTATAGCTCATTACTGATAAAATTAGCTCTTTATGCCAAAGTATAGCTATTTATGACTGTAGTCAATGTTATCGATAGCGGATAGCGTCGCGTAGCGGTGAGACATTGCTAAGGCTATGTGGGGCTATTACGATAAAATAACAATAAAAAGCGTAAAATCAAATAGTGGTCTAATTTAGATATGTATAAATACTAAAAAAGAAAGATTAAAGAAAAATCTAAAAAATCTGAAAGTACATATTTGATGATTTAAAAAGATTCTAAACATGAAATAGATATGTAATCATCACATAATACCAAAGATGACTGAAGGAGTTAAAGAGTCGTCGTCTTCGAGAAGAAGAGCTGAGCGGTGAGAGAACTGCCCTAATAGAAGCTCACAATGAAGGATGTGAGAGAAAGTACCGAGATAGGTGCTAGAGGCTATGAGAGGTGGCGGGAGTATGTCGAAAATCACAGGAGACGGTGGAATACAATGGTCAAGGGTCGGGTTTAATTTAAAAAAATAAACCTCAAATCGCTTTTAAATAGCAGTCAAAAAGCGGATTTCGCTTGCAATCGCCCACTATTTAGCATCTGTTGTCTGAGGAATGGACCCAGCCAAAACACATGTGGCCCTTCACAAGCAGCTCTCTTCCTAACCCCGCGAGGCGATTCCTCACCGTGTTGGCGATGATTGACAGCTCATTTGGCGGCGTGGTATTTTAGCCCAGCACGTCGGGATGGAGTCCACGGACGTAATTTCTGTCACTGTAACTTTGAGTCTTTTGATGGGTGCTGTACCCATAGTGAACTCTCTCCTGCTCTTCTGTAAGACGCCATGACATCTCCCGCTTCACGGCCCGTGTCTTTAAACGTGCGAGTGAATAACGGCGAGGAATCGGGGGAAGATATACAGACTCTCACCATCTTCATTTAACCACTTTTCATTCGTAACAGTCAAAACGGTTGGATCTTCAACAGAATCGACGAACAGATAATCAGGCTTCCTCAAAGCCTGAGTGGAGCTTGGGTCTTTAGTGAGTGGGGCGTCGGTGATCAGTTGTCGCAGCGTGCGACGACCCCCCTCTCGCACAAGCTGAGGAAATTTCTCAGGCCCATCTGAATTGAATTGAGGAACTGCAGCTATGAGCGGTGCATCCTCAGCGGAGGCGTAAGACTCACTATTATGACCACTTGTCGCACAGGACGAGAACGCCTCTAAGGGGAATTCTACTGAAACAGACTATGTGTATTTATTAAACGCAATTTGAAGAATATTTCCAAGGCAAAACGAGGCATCGAACTCATCTCACGAATCCGCGAGATAGAGTCACTACCTTGTAATTGGTGAGACGATTTCAACTGTTGCACGCACACGAGGGATAATGTACATTGTTGCGTAAATAACGTGACAATATACCCCGTCCTATGGAGTGCAATGCAGTGTGAAATCGCCCCTTCTGCCTTGAGACGTGTTTTGACTAAACGAAACACGTCTTTTAAGCATCAATCCCCACAAAGGAGGATATCGGCTCGTCCCGAATGCCTCGCGAAGGAGAACAAACAAGGGTGCAATATTCAGAATATCAATTTTGAATTAGGCACGAGTGATAACCTCTTACCCCCAAATGATGAAGTTGCAGGAGCCGCTCTCTCAGCAGGTTGAGAAGCCGATCGACTCCTCTGAATGAATGCATGATCTCTTCGGAGACATAACTAATCTGCAATGAAGATAAGCGGTTCAAGTAAAATTCTAAATGCGTGAGGTTAAACCAAAACTCCTCGCACAAAATCGAGTAAAGAGGCGCGGTTCTCACACAAGTCAAGCAAAGGGTTTCGGCTATCCCAAAAATTCACAAATTCATCCAAAATTGAAGCATGGGTATTGACTTAAATTTTAGGTTATATTCATGATTATGAGCAAGAGCTAAGGGTCTCGGCCATGCCCAAGTTCAAGGATTGAAACTCTGACAAATTCAAGAATTAAAGCTTCGATCTTTTCTCTTTAAAATCAAGAACAAAGTTCGGTTCTCATTCAAAAAAAATCCTCAACCATCATCCGAAACCCTTAAACCAAAACCCATGAATTAAAAAACTAAAACTCAAGAACCGAAACTTGGAGATTCAGTTCTCCTCAAAAACCAAAATTATAGGGTCAAAGATGTCAGGGAATTGATTGAAATCGAAGCAAAGGATAAGCTTACCCGAGATCAAAAGATGAGCTTGAAGAAGAAGATCCACGCTAAGAAGCTTGAACCCAAAAGATCAATTACCAAAACCCTACAAGAAAAAAATCAAACTTTCATGATCAGGACCGAATCAACTTGAAAAGGCAACATCAAGGGTATGAGGTTTGATCCTTACCAAGAATAGAAGAGGAAACAAGCTTGGACCAAAATCAGGAAGCTTGAACTCAAATTCGACAAACCCAAACCCTAGCTCTTGAGAGGTGAAGTTTGGCCGAATTTTGAGGGTTTAAAGGGGAAGAATATGAGGAGATTTAGAATCCTAGTTAAGGAGGAGTATGAGTTTTGAAGAGTTTTAGAAGAAATCAACTTGGGGTTTTGAAAACTCACACAAAAAGCTCCCAGGACCGAACCCCTTTCTCTCCCTTACCCTCACATGCGAGACACCTTTTGGTGTCTCGCACGCGAGACACGTGCGGGTGTCTTGCACGTGTGAGAGACACCAACATGTGTCTCGCGCACAGGGTGGGTCCTACGGTCAGTTTCGTGTGTGTTTTCGCCCGTTTTTGATGTATTTGAGGTACGTATTCACACTCCGATGAGTATACGAGTATAAACTGTATCTCCTTGAACCTCCGACGGGTATATGAGGTTAAACTAATTCCCGAAACTCCGATGGGTATACGAGTATAAACTGATTCTCCATGTTCCAGCATCTTAAGAGCTTAAACTGTGAAAACTCTAATTAACGCACGAATATAAACTGTGTTCGCGCGTCACAACGAATGATAACATCGGTTAACGCGTCACAATGGAGGTTAACGCCGATCAACGCGTCAACAAATTCGTCAAAATAAGGCTCAGGATGAAATGTCAAGTCAAAATTAACCCTGGGAGTTCAATCGCGATCCAGATACAAGCTCCCGACGAAGATAACCACTTCAATGTCGATTCAACGATGCAAGCTAATTCAGGTATCAACGCACTAGTTTCAGTTCAAGATTTCGACAACGGTTAGACGATAAACGTAGCACCGGAAGAATTTTAGACTATTGTTTGGTGGAAAATTTGTAATAAGAAAAAGAATGAAAGAATCGTATTTGATTTATTCTCTCTAACTGCTTAGAAAAAGAATGATTACAACTCTCTCAATCTCGATTATAATTGGATTTTCTGATTACAAAAGAGAGGAGAATGATCTGGATTCTCCCATTTGTTTAATTCTGGGTTCTTCACGGTGGTGATAGAGTGCCTCCCTCGTATGCTTACGTCGAGTTTGCTCTCCGTTGACGATCCGAACGTCTTGATTCACTGGAACGTGGTCTTCTCCTCACGATTTGACGTTATAGAGAACTTGTGTGGCAAGTTTGAAACTCTGACCGAGTTTAGAAGAACTTGTAGAGTTAAAAACTCTGGACGAGTTGATAACTCAGATCGAGTTTAACTCTGAACGAGTTTGAACTCTTAAAAAAGAGTTGATTTGAACCGAAAGTTCGGTTAATAAGCCAAGGGAATGTTCCAAGGACTTTGTTGCTACAGAAAGCTCTAAGATGCCCGATCAAGGATCCCTAAAAAGTCAGCCAAAAAGAGGATCCGAATTCAGTTGAGTTCCTCACCATTTATAGGGCATTTAGGGGTGTAACCGCCCCCTTAAATCTCTCCTTAATGAGGGTTTAATAGGGTGTAATTGCCCCCCATAAATCTTACCATGATAGGGTAGTGATCCCTTCAAATCGTGGAGAGAAAACGGTTCTGGAACTGTTCAAATCGTACTTGAACGAGTCAAACGCTGAAAACAGCGTTCTGGGCCCGAACTCTGCGTTTTAGACCTGAAACGCAGAGTTGGGCCTGTTTTAGGCTAAAAACGCACAGGTCGCGATACGCAGAGATGAACTCTGCGTTTTGGACCTGGGACGCAGAGTTGGGTTCTGCATGAACTGTGCGTTTTGGACCTGTGACACAGAGTTGGGCTCTGCATGAACTGTGCGTCTTGGATCTGGGACGCATAGTTGGGCTCTGCATGAACTATGCGTCTTGGACCTGGGACGCAGAGTTAGGCTCTGCATGAACTGTGCGTCTTGGACCTGGGACGCAGAGTTGGGCTCCGCATGAACTGTGTGTTTTGGACCTGGGACGTAGAGTTAGGCTCCGCATGAACTGTGCGTCTTGGACCTGGGACGCAGAGTTGGGCTCCGCATGAACTGTGAGTTTTGGACCCGGGACGTAGAGATGGGCTCCGCATGAACTGTGCGTTTTTGTCGTTGGACACAGAGTTGAACTCTGCGTTTCAAGTCCACAAAATCTGCGTTTTGAGTTTGGAATGCAGCCACGACCTCTGCGTTTTAAATCTCAAATGTGGTCACGACCTCTGCGTTTTGAGTTTAGAACGCGGGCATGACATCTGCGTTTTGAGTTTAGAACGCGGGCCTCTGCGTTTTGAATCTTGGATGCAGAGGTGAGCCTCTGGTGGGCTCGGTAAACTTCAGCCTAAGTCCAATGTTCAGACGAAGTCTAGTCTAGCAGACGGACTTCAGAACATAACTTGCTGCGAAGAACAAGTCATAACTTTCAAACCATAAGTCGGAATTGGAGCAATTATATATGAAAGTCGGCTATCTTAACGAGACGGAGCCGACCAAACCAAACCCCACAAGGTTCGGTTTTCTCCGTCAGTTTTACCAAATTCCTTACGGTTTGAGAGATATCTGCGTTTTAATATGAAAAGACCGTCAATTTGTAATCTTTTTTACTAGAGCGTTGCAAAGATCGTCACCTTGTAACCTTCGTCTTGGCTCCTTAAAAATATGAGAGTCATCAGATTGTAACTCCCGATTTTGATTGTCAAGACTGTTGAATTAGAGCTTTCATTAGTTGTTGTGAAGGTCGTCAGATTGTAACCTTCTACGTGAAAGTCTTCAAATTGTAGTATTCTGAAAGTCGTCAAATTGTAACTTTTGTCATCGGTGTTTGATGGGGATAAGCTATCTGTTGTGATTTTTAGACAGTCTACAACTATTCGACAAAATACTGAATAGACTGAAAGCTGAAGAAGTTAAGAATTGAAGGCTGGATTTATCTTATCCAAAGTATTCCAAACTCCTTAATAATAAATATTGAGGAGGCTAAAAACTTTAGAGAGGGTATCTGTAGGCGTCAAAAATTGCCTATAGGTTCTCGCACACAGCTCGAGACGAAGAGGAGACGACTAACGCCATTATCTAAGTCAAAGAGGACCATTCGATGCCAAGAGGAAGCAAAAGAACACACGAATCAACGAAACAACGAAGCATGTAATCAACAAAACGACGAAATAGGACAGCCAGAATGTGTCTCGCACGCGAGACACTAAGACACCAAAAGGTGTCTCGCACACATGTGCGAGACACAAATTTTTGTGTCTCGCCCAGTCAGCCTCCTGCTGACGCGTATTTCGATAGATTTTAAGGATTCGTGTGGTCTCGTGGCTTCCTAACTGCTTGGGGTTATCTTTAAACGCGAGAAAGCCGTTATTAACTGAAGATATGATCAAATCACGAGATCTTATCCACAAACACAACGTTTGAAGCCTATAAATACCCCCCTTCGTGCATTTGTGACGGGTAATCTAGAATTTTGGACTTAAAGGCAAGTTGCTGACGGTTTGAGGGCAGAACCCACGAATTTCATTGAAAGAGAGGCGAGATCTTAGCGAATTCCTGTGCACAAAGAGAGGATTTCGAGAGATCCGCAAGTTTTTCACCTATTCCCTTGAGAGCGGGCCTTGTTTTGATCTTGAGAAGAGAAGTAATCTTACTTTGTTGAGGTTATTCATTTATGTTCTAAGTTTTCTCGATTGAAACTGTTGAAACAGAGAATTTAGAGAGCTTGCCTCTTCCATTCATTCACATGAGTTTATATATGATTACATATGGGTAATAGGCTAATGGGTTAATGGGCCCTAACCCGATAACACAAATACTAATTCTAACACTCCCCCTCAAGCTGGAGCATATATATCAACCATGCCCAGCTTGTTACATAGAATAGAAAACACCTTAGGTGATGTAGCTTTAGTGAGAATATCAGCCAACTGTTCGGAGGATGGAGTGAACCGAAGAGAGATCACTTTCTTTTCCCAAACATCTCTAACAAAGTTACAATCAACTTCAATGTGCTTAGTTCTCTCATGAAATACTGGATTTTTTGCAATATAGATAGCAGACTGATTATCACAATGCATAGGCATAGGATCAGGATGAATAAAACCAAGCTCTGTCAACAGTTTCTGTAACCATATCATCTCACATGCAGTGTGAGCCATAGCCCTGTATTCTGCCTCTGTACTAGATCGAGAAACAACATCTTGTTTCTTGCTCCTCCAAGTAACTAGATTTTCTCCAATAAATGTGCAAAATCCAGAAGTTGACTTCCTATCTCCTATGTCTCCCGCATACCCAGCATCAGAAAAGACAGAGATGTGTAGATGTCCATGCTTCTTATACAATAATCCTTTTTCAGGACAACTTTTGACATAAGCTAAAATCCTGCACAAACCTGTCAATACTCCCACTGCAAAGGTAATATCAGGTCTAGTAACAGTGAGATAGATTAACTTGCCAATCAGTCTTCTATATCGGCCTGCATCATCTAGGAGAGGACTATTATCACGCCATAAATCCACATTCACCTCCATGGGAGTGCTTGCTGGCTTACACCCCAAAAGGCTCATTTCTTCTAATAAGTCCAATACATATTTCCTTTGAGATAGAAGCAAATGGTCCTTTTGATATGCAATCTCAATCCTAAGAAAATATTTTGGTTTTTTCATATCTTTGGTCACAAAGTGACGTGAAAGGTACTCCTTAGTCTTAGCTAAGGCAACAATGTCACTCCCAGTAAGCAGGATGTCATCAACATATACGGCCAGAATCACCAGACCAGCTGTAGTGCTTCGGATAAAGACAGAGTGATCAGACTGACATCGTTTGAAACCGACACCAGATATAGCAGTACTAAATTTCTCAAACTATGCCCGTGGACTTTGTTTTAGACCATAAATCGCCTTTTAAAGCTTGCAGACAGTATTCTCCCCCTGAGCAACATACCCTGGAGGTTGCTCCATATAGACTTTCTCCTGCAAGTCATCATACAAAAAGGCATTTTAAACATCCAGCTGAAACATTGTCCAGTCCAGGTTAACAGCCATAGAGAAAAGTAGACGAATGGAGTTGAGACGGGCTACGGGAGAGAATGTCTCAAGATAATCGACCCCATAGGTTTGAGTATATCCCTTAGCAACAAGACGTGCTTTATAACGATCAGTCGAACCATCGGTGCGATACTTCAAGGTATAAACCCATCGCATCCAACTACAGTAGCGACTGTCGGTGAAGACACAAGATCCCAAGTCCCTCTAGAAACAAGTGCGTCCATCTCCTCATCCATGGCCTGTTTCCAAGCATGATCTAATACAGTCTCCTCATATGACCTGGGTAGAGATATAGAGGACAAGGATAAAGCAAACTGACGAGAAGATGGAGTAAGACGGTCATACGAAACAAAATCAGATATAGGATGATTAGTACAAGACCGTTTACCTTTTCAATGAGCAATTAGAATATCGAGATCAGATGGATTAGAAAGAAGCAGACCTGCAACGGGAGATGACTGTTCGGCTGGAGCAGAGAGAGGGACATGAACTTTTGAACGACGATAATACGTTAGTAGTGGTGATGGTGCAGATGGTATAGTGGAGGCATTTTGTAGTCCCGGAAAAGATCCATCAGCAGAAGAAATCGTAGCAGGTAATGGAACAGTAGTAGGAGTGAGAGACGGAAGAGGCATAGATGAACAGACAGTTGGGGTGAACCAGTCAAGGAGAAGTATGGAACCGACTCAAAAAAGGTTATGTCTGCAGACACAAAATATTTTCTGGATGATGGATTATAACACGGATAACCTTTTTGAGTTCGCGAGTAGCCTGTAAAGACACACTTAATAGAGCGTGGAGATAGTTTATCCAGTTCCGGAGACAAATCCTGAACAAAGCAAGTACAATCAAAAACACGATGAACCACAGGAAAAGGTTTTTTGTTAGGATAAAGGCAGGTGAATGGGATTTTACCATTAAGAACAGGAGAGGGCATCCTATTGATCAGGAAACATGCACTGAGAACAGCATCAGACCACAAATACTTTGGAACATTCATATGTATCATCATGGTCCGAGCAACATCTAAAATATGTCTATGCTTCCTTTCTGCAACTCCATTTTGTTGTGAAGTGTAAGAACATGAAGTTTGATGTATAATGCTAATATTTGCACAAAAGCGAGAGATGTCATTTTTCATGTATTCTAAGGCATTATCGGTACGAAGGACATGAATAAAGGTGGAGAATTGATTTTTGATTTCGTTGTAAAAGATTTTAAAAAACAGTCGAAACATCAGATCTCTCTTTTAGTAGATATAGCCAAGTCATGCGAGAGAAATCATCAATAAAGATAAGGAAATACCGATAACCCTTAACGGAAGGAATACGACAAGGACCCCAAACATCAGAATGGACTAACTCAAACGCAGAACTACTGCGATTATCAATACGACTCGGATAGGCAGCACGGTGGTGCTTACTTAGTTCATAAGACTCACAACCTAAAGACGAAACAGACGATTGGATAGGAATGACAGATCTAAGCTTGGATAACGAGGGATGACCGAGGCATTGATGCCATAGTAAAGGGTGATCAGATTTTGCTGCAACAAGACCAGTAGCAGGCATATTATCGTCCAAATAGTACATGCCTCCTCTCTCATGCCCCGAACCAATCTGCATCCTAGTTGTCAGGTCCTGAAAAACACAATATGAGGGAAAGAATGTTACTTTACAGTTGTTGTGTTTGGTGAACTGACTAATAGACAATAAACTGACAGGGAACTTGGGAAGATATAAGACATCAGTAAGGATCAGTGATGAAGTAGCATGGACTACTCCATCACCAAGAACACGAGAGTATGTACCATCAGCAATGCGAACCGATGGAAATCGATCAGAAAGTTTTAAAGAAACAAAGTGATCCTTTATACCTGTCGTATGAGAAAAGGCACCAGAATCTAATACCCATGGCCTATGAGGAGAGGCAATGTAGGCATCCATACCCGAAGAGGATGCATGAGTAGCAGAATGGATATTCTGAGAGGATTCAAGTTGACGCAACCAGTTATACTCGGCTTGCGAAATCTGAACAGTGGTGGGGGCAGAAGTAGTTGTCGGAGAATCAACAGAAAGAGGTGTAACATTAGCAGTCTGGGCCCAAGTAGGGCGACCAAATTTCTCCCAACACTTCTCAGAGGTGTGATTAGTCCTTTCACAATGTCTGCACTGATGCAGAGTCTTATCTGAGTCAACCTGTCTCCCAAAAGTGCCTCGTCCTCCCCCTGTGTCGCGGCCACATCCTCGACCACGACCACGACTGCCACGTCCATAAAACATAGCAGATTGATCAAGTGATGGAGCAGACGGTGAGGGAGATGCAGTAGTCAATCTAGTAGTTACTTGCATAACTCTGAAGAATGTAGCAGTCAATGACGGGATAGTATCTCCCCCGAGTATTTGACCCCGTATCTGAGACTGCAAAGTGGGATTTAGACCAGACAAGAACTTGGAGACAGCAAGGTCCCTACGATATCCCA
>BQKN01027211.1:0-20746 GCA_022839385.1 Asparagus kiusianus
GCTTGACATGTATGTGATTTGATCATCATTCTAATGGTTTCTATCTATCTTTTCACTACACTTTCACTGCACTAACTTTTCTTTCTTACTAGGCACACTATGGGTCTAATAATGAGTAAAGGGCATAGTCGTGTTCCTATATATTCCGGAACTCCAGATAATATTATGGGCCTTATTTTGGTGAGCTTCAAACTGCCTATAAGTTTGTATACATTAGATGTAATGGGCATTCATCTAATATAATTGGATGTACTATTTTGTTAAATATTTGTCTTGTATGTCCCAAATTAAGATCATTGCAGAATATTGAGAAAACTTATGCATATGGGAATAACTGCTCTTTGGGCCCTAGCAGAATAATTAGCTTGGTCTTTTTATATATAATAAAAAATATTTATTTTTAATGCTAAATGAAGGAATGGAGAATGTATATAGTTGTTTGTTTCACTCTCTAGAAACTTTTTTCCATTTTCTTATGTGGTCTACCTTACTGCTGCTGCTGCTACCATTTTTCATCAGAGGCTAGCTGTTACCATGGTTCATCACAGACTTATAGAGTTAGGTTTATATATGATTCATCATTCATAATTATTTGTCAACACGGACTACCTTCTTCAAGCACTGTTATGAAGACTGCTGTGTGTATGGAAAGTTTAATTCTCTTCTGTAATCAGTAAGAAAATTACAAGTATTTTAGGAATTGATTGGTGCATTGCATTCCATAATGATGTTTTTGGTTCAAGTGTCGTCACCTTATTTGGAGGAGTGTTTTTACACCAATAAGGTTCCTTGATACACATTTATTTCCTTTCTAAATTTGGCTAAAGCTGTTCAGTTTGGTTTAACTCACTGATGCCTTTTGTTATGTGTATGTGCTTGCTCCACTTGCATTTTCCTTTGTTTCCTTTATATAAAACATCATTATATTGTTTTCTTCCCTTTCATTGAACACACTATTTCTTTTTGACCTTCTATGGCTAGAAATCTTTATTAGGAGTTAGAAAGTATTATTCCACTATTGGTAAAATAAGAATTATGGGTAAGATGACAAAACTTCAATGAGAAAGATTCAATAGAAGCAGATGCAAGATGATTTCAACCTATACATTTAAATGATCAAGATTCCTCTGTGTGCGTGCACGTTGTCTTTTTTTACTTTTTGTTTTTGAGGCAAATCATATTTCCTGTGATTGATAATGTAATTCTGTCTTCCTTCCAGGTTAAGATTCTGATTACTTGCCGCCATGAAGACGAGGTTCCCATTAGGAATGTTACTATAAGAAAAATTCCTAGGTATGTGTTTGTATTAAAAACAGATCAGAAGTTTTTTTTACTTATTCATGGATAGCTTGTGGTAAAGTCTGGAGCATTACTATATAGTCATTAGGATGGATTTTACACTAACTCCTATTTTCCATCAAATGTTTTCCATCCTTAGTACTCTAATTGTTTTTATGTTTGCACATTTAATTAAGTTCTCAAGTTGGTAGGCAATACTCAATTTAATATGCAAGCGATAACGTCTGATTTATCATTTACCATTTGTGTAGTCTCCTTGTTAAATGAGTGGATGCATCAGCTGAAAGCACATTTCTTGGACAAGTCTGATCTTATCTTGTACAGGGTGATTTTGTTTCTTGATTTTTGTAACACTTGATTTTTGTAACACAGACATCACTACATGGTTCAGGATTTGTAGGAATTTTGTTAGCAAAAGCAAATATTATGTGATCCTTCCATGCGCATGCATGTGGGCAGGAGGAAGCATGTGATTTTGCCTTTTCCAAGCTAAGTCGTAAAGATAAATCAGCTTGTAAATTAATGGATGGTTTCCTAACTGTTGAATCATGTTCCCCTATTTATGAATATGGTATACAGGCATAGCTAGCTCATGTCCTCAGAAAAGATAAAGAAAACTAAATAAAGGTCATATGCACATTTCACATACATCATCTATCGATGTCTACTTTCCCAATTGGCTGGTCTCCTATGTCTTATGCACCACATTTTTTTAGTCGGATGTTATTGTAACATTGTGAGTAAATGCTAATACAAATTCATATCCTGACAAATGCAGTTTTATCTTGAGAAACAAAATTTATAGAATCCCATAGCCTTTTTTTTAACTCGAAGCCAATAAAATTTATCATTCTGATTTAAGAAGCTTGGACATGGACACGGCATGACAGGACATACGGTAAGCCATAAAAAGAACATATTAAATTCTAAAATAGTACAAATGTAGTAGGAATTGCATGGAAAGAAGTCTGAATCTGTACCTGTATTAACATGAGACAATCTGACAGTACACATTTGTCTTTCATCAATTGTCACTCTTCAAAAACCTTCATCAATAGTAATTATGCAGCAAGAATTATTGTGTACGAATCATGTGTTCAGGAAAGTTAGGATGGAAGAGTGCATCCTTGCATCGATTATAACATGGTGCAGTGCCAGATTTCTTGTCTCATAAATTTCCATTCGTCACACGACCTTTATCAATAAAATCGATACTTGCAAGAGTTTTTATGTCTCTATCATGTCTTCAGTGTGGCATGATTTGGAGATAAGAGTATATGTGCTATATATGTTTCTGTGCATTACGCAACCTTCATCCCCTAACCCCTGGATTCTGTGTTAAGTTTAATGTTCAGCCCTGAGAAGCCATCTTTGAACTTAAGTATCAAAGAATAGAGTAAATTCTCAGGAACTAATAGTATAATATTAAAAATCATGGTTTATAGCTGTATTTCTTTATAAAAGCAATTTCTTTTTCGACCAGGATAATAATTTGTTCTTTCGACCATGGTATATGGTGATCTTCCACTTTATGACATACTGAATGAATTTCAGAAAGGTCACAGTCACATGGCTGTGGTTGTGAAGAGCATGAAAGATACTGAGGCGAATATGGAAAAGAGCAAGAAGGATATATCAGAAAATGGAGGCCATCAAAGTAGGAAACATCTTCTAGGTGATGGTATTACCGGTATGATTCATGGTAACCACTTCATTTGTGTAGTTTTTCACTTGAGTTAACCATTTAATATCCGAGACAATTAGCTCTTGATCCGTATAGAGTCACTAGCTCTTGATCAGTATAGACAATTGCCTTACCCATGGATATCCCAACAATACACTCTTTTAATGACATTCCATCATGTTAGCATGAAAATAAACTCATTCTTGGCATTCAACACCTTACCTAATGAGGATATACTGTACATCCGTGTGCTTTAGTGAGAAGTAAATGAAGAATGGGCATGAAGCAGTTAGAAACTTGCTTTAATCAGGAGGTCAATTATATAGTTGAGGAGTTGGTACGATGTCATTTCCACCTTGGAGAGTCCTTGCATTCCTCTTACATATAGAACAACCAATGCAGAATGGATCTAGCCCCATTCTAACGTTGATAAATTTTGCAGCTCATCAATGAGAAGCCTCAAGTGATTCAAGAGTACCCGTCGGGAAAGGCAATTCCAAATCAGCAGATAACTACCAAACTGGAGAGTGTCTTGGGAGTGAAACTAAGAGGAAAGAAATAATTTGCCCCGTACAAAATTCGTAACTTATGAAACTTTGACATATGTAGCAAATGGTTCAATTTTGATTTTGAGCAGCTTGAACTGGTGATAGTATATATGAAGTGTGGAGCTGGTTTTGTGTCTTTTTACGCGAGATGAACTTGTTGCTTGTGTTACATCGTTTTATCATCTGTTGCGATGTTTTCTTGTGTCTAATGAATGGGGTTGGTAGAGGCATTTGTCTGCTTTTCTCTGTTGTTGCCTTAGAAAGTTTAGATTAATTGTTGGTATTTACTTGACCTTCAAATATGTAAACTCATGTAGTTTCTTAATACGCATCACGTGCAACGCACGTATGGTATACTAGTTTGAATAAAGAGGAATAGGGAAGATGTAACAGTAAAGGAATCCAACCATCTCATTCATGAAGCTTTTAAAAAGAGAAGTAAATATTCTTATCTTCTTACATGTTTTTCTTTCTTATCTTCCCCTATCACAATAAAATGTAAAACACAGTGTAACAAAAGTTAAGTTGTAGGACAAATTAATGAGTTTAAAATAATTTGTGGGATAATTGATACAATATAAATATTGTAACAGATATTTTAAAATGCCAAATATATGAGGTGCACAAATGAAAAGAGCCAAAAGAAGGGGAAGAAACATTAAAGTATGAATAGGTTGGGTAGAAGTCTAGTTAGCATCATGAGGTCTAAAATAATTAGCTACTAGAGAGAAACTATATTGATGATGTTAAGCTAGTGGTCAAAGTGGCTTTTAATATTTTACTATGTTTGGCAAATAACTTATTTTACTATGTTTGGCAAATATTTTACTATGTTTGGCAAATAACTTATTTTAGCTTAGAAGCCATGCAAATATTTTACTATGTTTGGCAAATAACTTATTTTGTGATGGTTTATAAACCACGGGGGTTGACCGAGTAAAAGGCCAATATACCCTTCATTCATTATTACAAAAATTACAAGCCTTATTTATCAGTAATCTCATTAAATATTTTTTGATCATTTGACAATAATGATGGCTTATAAGCCACCTATTTTCCAAACACTTTATTATTAAAATTATATTATAATCAACTAAATTTACTAAACATTTTGGCATGTAATTTATCACCTGTGTCTACTATTTAGGCAGAATATCGTTGCCTATTGTCACTATCCACTTAGCTTATAGTCCATTTGTGGTTAGCCAAATGGATTCTGATACAAATTCTCTAAACATGATAGTCTGCCCGTAATGAAAACTAAATCTTATCTACTAACATCGAAACTGTAAAACCCTAAAATTTTGAATATTATGTGATAAATAATAATAAATATGTTATATGGTGATAAATAACATATTTTGATGTTTGAGTGTGCTAGAAATTGATTTAAGATCAATTTAATGTATATGTGTGAATATATGAGTGCAAATGCACAAATCATGCACGAAGAAGAAATCTAAAAATATGACCAGTTAAGAGTTTATATATTTTACACACCAATGTCGTTTGAATATGAAAAAACTCAAAAGACCAAAGTTGTGGATATCTTCAATAGCTTTTCAACAAATCTTAGATCACCTTATTCTGAGGTTGGATGTGACTAAAATACTGAATACAATTTACAGAAATACAGAGTAGTCGACTACTACTCATTGTAGTCGACTAATGGGGGTTTTCCTAGGAACACCAGGTTTGATTTTAGATCTGTTTTGTTTTAGTTTGACCCGATAACATGTAGGAGTATATATACATATTTTTCTTGAGTTGTAAAGAGCTTTTCACGAAATTTTTAGCAGCAGCCACCCTCTCTCTCAAACTCTAAACCCTAGAGCCGATTTTTGAGTTCCTTGAGGTGTTTTGAGGTGTGACATCAAGCATAGGGAGAGATCAAGGAATGTAGCTGAGAAAAGGAGTTTACACACATGTTCAGGAGACCAACACCATGATTGAGGCAAGATCTCCTGCATCCAAACCTTACCCATAGTGTAGATATTAGGTTTATTAAGTAATATGGATATTTTGATGATTAGATTTAACTTTTTAACATGATAAAAAGATGATTTTTGATATAAAATCCTAACTTGATGTTAGATCTACATGTTTTGCTTGTTGTTTATAATAGAAACATGATCATGATCATTAAAGGAGTGTAGATCTTAGTTTGTATCTTGTTTTCTATGTGTTAATCATGCTCAAAACTCTAACTTTGTGATGTAAAGAGCTTACATGTTAATTAAGTCTGATTAAACCTTACGTTTGGGGTATTTTGGTTTTGTAAATGTGAATAAATTAAATTATATAAGTTTTAATCTTTATATGCAAGCATGTTCATGCTAATTTAATCGATAACTAGGATTATGTCAATTTCTTGACTAATGAGAAGATTAAACCTAATTAGTCGAATTAAGGGTTTAAATAATCATGGAGATGATTCTTTTGTTTTGTTATTACTTACTTTGTACTATATTAAAGCATGATAAACATGTGAAGACTGCTAAGTGTTGTATGTACACGGGTGTGTGCATGTTTCTGCTTAGTAGTCAAGTACTAAGAGTAGTAGTTGACTTCTAATGTCCAATTTGTTCTATAGAAACTGTCTGATTACAGAGTAGTCAATTAATGTATAGTGTAGTCGACTACTAATACTGATTCATGTTTTACAGAGTTTGAGTAGACTAAGTGTAGTCGACTACTAAGCTTAGTAGTCGACTACTAATGCTGATCTTCTTAATATTGTGTTGTTTTGATTTGAAATGCGAGCTCGAGGCTCGAGTTGCATGATAGTACATATGTGGTCATAACTATTCATGAATAGTGTCATAGTACATGTGTTTGTACCCTAGAGGGGGATATTGGTTAAGTATGGTTTCGAGTACACTTTTCCCTTGACATCGTATCTGCACGAGTGTGCGCTGAGGTTGGTGAACCTATGTTCTTGTATCCGCACTAGAGTGCACTTAGCTTGGTGAACCTATGTTATTGTATCCACACAAATGTGCATTGAGGTTTGTGAACCTATGTTATCGTATCCGCATGAGTGTGCGCTGAGGTTTATCATATCTGCACGAATGTGCGCTGAGTCGGTGGACCTATATTATCGTATCCGCATGAGTGTGCGCTAAGGTTCGTGAACCTATATTGTTGTTCCCGCTTTAAGGTGTGCAGAGGTTGATGAACATATGTCTTTGTTTCTGCATGATTATGCACAGAGGTTGATATGACTATTTGTTGTTTCGCACGAGGCGTGATTAGTTGAGAATTTTAGAAAAGTGATGACTTTTATAACTTGATAGCCGAGTATTTGGCGGACTCCAAATGAGACATGACTCATTGTTGAGATAATTGATGACCAAAATATTATGTTATGTGAGTGTGTGTGATACATATGCTGACATTGGTTATAAGGCTTTACTTTCCAGTATTTCTTGCTTTTAGTTCTAGTTTGGGATTATTATTTAGTTATCTACTATTGATACATATGGTATATACATGTGGGTTTCCTTATTTGGATTATTTCGCTCGACGTACTACGTCTCATGTTGTAAATTTCTAGGTATTAATTCCATTAGATATGGGGGAAATGATTTTGGTAGTCTATGCTTAATAGATAGAGCCTCCACTACATGTAGTAGCCCTTCCCGTGGGGGCGGATGGATGTGATCTTGCTTTAGCGCTTTGACGCTTTTGTTGTTTCTCTTTTTATTTTTATTTCCCTTTTAGATGGTTCAGAGCATCGGAGAGTCGCATAATGATGGAGTTCATGCACAGTCACAGTCATATGAGCTAGGAGATTAGACTTCATAGTAGACTGACTTTATATCTAGTTATTAGAGTTTTTCTTTGTTTCTCACTTTGTAATGGCTGTGAGCTTTGGTATATTCTTAGATGATTTATGTCACGATATATTTATATATTTCAGGATGTCAGATGTATTTTAAACTTGTTCTTCGAGACATGATTTATTTATGAGACACTCTTTCCTATATCATGTCAGCTACAGTTATTTTCTTCTATTGCATGTTTGTACCTACACTTTATTTTGTTTCTACTAGAGGATATTGCTGTGATTGGTAAAACTTATTGTTGCATGATATGGATGTATAGCAGATTTAACATTTCTGGGTTTACCTTAGACTGCAGCCATGTGTGAAAACAGGGACGTCACAGAAACCTAATAACAGAAGGAGAAATTTCTAAAATAGACTCTTTTCTAATTTTATTCCCAATTTTCAACCCACTCCAAACTTATCTATAGAAATCGACCTAGTTTCGGCTACATTAGCAGCACAGCTAGAAAATAGAACGATTTAAAAAACACCTCTTTCTAATTATTCGGTGGTAACTAACCCCGACTGTTTAAAAGTAGGTCTCTAAATAGTAAAGGTTACCAATCCCGACTATTTGGCATAGATTTCTTCCTACATCTGCCCAAAAATTTTCTAAGTAATAAAACAATCAAGATTTACAATCCTGACTATTTATTATTGGTCCTCATCATGGGCCCACAACTTAAAAATATAATCAGGATTGCCAACCTCGACTATATTTTACTTACATGGCGGATCTAACACCCCCTTCTTATTTTTCATTTCTCTTTTTCTCTCTTGCCCTGATCTATCTCTCTCTTGCTCCAATCCAACCACTTTTCTTACGCCGACTCTAGACAAGAATGTTGGTGATTTGCAGCGGGTCTCTAGGGAATTTCTCCTTTCTCTTCTTCAACATTTAAATCTAGGGTTTTCATCAATATCAAATTTCTAGAGTTTGAAATTTAATATTGATTAGATATCTCTGCGGTAATTGTGAGTCTTTGTGTATGGTAGAATTTAATTGAAATTAGAATTCTATGGCATAGAATGCACATATTGTGCTTTAGAGTTTTCATTTAATTTTTTAGGGGTTGATATAAATTAGAGTCATAAGATTATGAGATTGTTACATTGTATACATGGATTATAAAATTGTTTGCATTTAAATCTAGAGTTTCTCTCTCTTCATCATTGGCCTTGTATTTTTAAAAAAATTACATTTAAATGATAAAGTCTAATTTATTTTTCCAGAGGTTGAACGATATGGTTTTTATTGCTTGTTTTTATTATGGGAAAATTAAGTATGGAATGAATAACATGTTTGTATATGTTTGAGGGTAAAGACACCATTAATTCTCTCAGAATCATGTAGTTAATTTGACTTGATTAACGAATTATATAGAGTAACTGAAATTATTCCATGAGAATACTGACTAAAAATAATATGCAACCGGTCCATAACTTTTGACAGAACATCCATGTTGAGATGTCAAATGATCATCATATGAGTATTATGTTTAGTTTGAGTGAGACACAACCAATAGTAGAATTGTTTATTAAAAAGTTTTCATTTAGTTTGGGCAAACATTCAAACCTCCAAGAGAGTTCTCATGCATGTTAGACTTGGAAGTTGAGTCTAATGATTTTCTTTCATCTCCAAGTGAAATGGAGTTGAATCAATTTGAATACCTAAGTGGACCTTTTATTTGAGGGAACATCAAGTGCCATGAACAATGAAGCGTCCTATTAAAATATAAGACCGTTGAGAGAGGCATCGATTGAAGAGGATGAAAGAAGCGACGACTCCAAATGTGAAAAACAAGATGGTGCACCAATTGATAGCATGCAATTTGTGATCAAAGATGTTGAAGAGAATCCGGGGTGGCCTGACGATGCTTATGTTAACAATGAATATGTTGTGTACGAAGAGCCACCTCCCTGAAGATGATGAGTGGATTCATTCTTCTATAGTAGAAAATATTGGCATATGCTAAAGTTTAAATAGTAGAAGAGATGAAGACTTCACTTTTAAAGTTGGAGAGATTTATTCAAGACTACAGAGATGGTGGTTGATGCTATTTGTGATTACTCTATCAAAACCAACGTCAAATTCAAACAGCTTAAAGTAATCGAACAAGTTTTGATGCAATTTATTTTATGAATAAAGAAAGAAAAGGTCAACAAATGGAGAATACATGACCTTGGAAGTTATATTCATTTGTCAAAAAAACATATTGGGCTTTTTTAAATCACAGAGTACTATGGGCGTTACACATGTAGCAATCCGATCTTAGAGTCAGATTATAGCAGTACATCTGCCTCTTATATAGTGCGGTTGATCATACTAAAGTTAAAGAAGAAGATTGATCTAAATCCAGGTCAGATAATTGATAGAGTGCTATTTACGAGGTTCATCGAAATTTTATATAGTAAAGCATGAAATGTTGGGAGAATCGCGATGACAAAATTATTTGGTGATTAGGAGAAGTCTTATGCGACACTTCCTCGATATCCTGATGTGATCAAAAGAAGCAGTTCTGGAATTGAATACAAACTTATAACCAAAGTGATTCATCCAGGCATTGAATATTTCACCTATGTATTTTGGAGATTGGGTCCTTTAATCGAGGGATTTAAATTTTGTTAGTCGATTCATGGCATTAATGGCACACATTTACATAGTAAATACAAAGGTGTATTGCTTGGTGCTACAGGAATAGATGTAGATAGTGACTTATTTCCTTTAACTTTTGCGGTTGTAGAGATCGAGAACATTGTCTTTCATTAGTACTCAATTACATATTCTTGGTGTGTTACCTCCTACGAAATTTTCTTCCATATTCGACAGGATGAAAAGTTGTTTGTAAAGCATTGCATATGATATTTGGTTCTCATCACTATCATCGCTTAAGACACATTAGAGATAATTTTAAAAAGAAGCATAGGGATATGCATTTATTAAACCTTCTTTGGTAAGTTAGTTGTGCATCAAAAACATGTGTATATGATTGGATAAGAGATCAAATCAAGATAACATCTCAAGTTGCACATGACTGGACTAAGAGTAATTTGGGAGGTGAATACGTTAATTGATGGGCACTGGGTAAAGACAGAGGGCATTGGTTTTGTATTATGACAGCTAATTATTTTGAAAGCTTCAATGGTGTACTTTGGGGAGCTCGAACAATGTCCATATAGGTGTTGGTTGCAAGGATATTTTGTAGACTTAATCAATATTTTGTCAAGCGGCAAGAGAATGGGGGCTAAGTGGATGATTGGGTTGATACCTAAAAATGAAGAAATTATAGGATTCTGTGTTGTGTAGGCAAGATCAACAAAAATTACTAGGTTTGCTCCAGACGAATGGCATGCTACAAACAAATATGGTCATTCTTACACCATTAATTTACAAGGGACATAATGTGCACTTGCAACATATCATAATTGTAAAAATTACCATGTTCGCATGTTATAACAGTTTCTTCTAAGCAATTTGGGGGTGCAAAGACTTCATACTACAAATACTCCTCCAAATGCTATTAGTCAAGTCACTATAGATATTCGCACAAATATTGTTTCCATCCAATTATAGTCAGTAGTCATTGGCCACCCTATAACGGTCCGCATGTGTTACCTTATAATTGTAAGAGACAAGCCAAATATCCGCGATTAATACGCATAAGAGGTACAATGGATGAAGGACAAGAAGAAGCTCCAAAGCAAAATATATGTGAATATTATAGACAACCAACCCATATTAGATCACGTTGTCTTACCAATCTGAATAGATATCAATTAATGGGTAAATTTTATTTAATTTATTCTATGTGTTTTGTAAGTCAATGCATACTCTCATTTTGTACCATCAAATAAATGCATACATAAGCGCATATTCTATAAGATATTTTTAATTCAATATATACTTAACAAAACACTAACATGTTTTACTCTATGTATTACATCATGTAGGCGGGATCAATGACTTATAAGGTCTTATATGACCATGATCGACATCGATCTGTGAAGATAAATTCCAAGGAGGTAAAATTTTTAGTATTTTCAATCATTTATATTTCAATCTTATTTTCATATCATTTAAAGTCATTGAAAACTCATTTTTACTTTTAAATGCTTTGAATGATTATTATGTCTAACATGTATTATTTTTTGCAATGTATGCAGGCACCAGCTGTAACTGATTACGCTCGTGCATATTTGAGTTAGGATTTGATAGATCCACATGTTCAAGATTATGTTTGTTAAGTAGGTTTTTCCTAATGTAAAGTTACCATGGGTAAGGCTCGATTGGCCCCTCTTGACAATTGTGCTTGAACGATGAAGGCTTGAGACAAACACATTCCACATGCAATAAGGAGAGGAAAGTATTACTTTGTGGGATGTAAGGGTTATACTTGGCCTCAAAGTGAATAGGAATATTGTTACAAGTATTGATGACTTTCACTGGATAAGAGTGTGTGAAAGTTTATTGGGAGAAGCTCTTAATATGAAGGGTGGCAAGATCAAGCTCGAATAGCTATGTCAGAACTACATGAATGTACCAATGGAGACATAGATGAGATCATCAAGACATATGCTCGAGCGTATATACTACATATGATCGACACTATCGTATTTTTAGATTTAACTAAGGATTTAGTTCATGTTAGATGGTTGCCACTACTTCAGAATCTTGACAAGCATGGAGAATTATCATGGAAGATTGCATTGCTAGCCTATCTATATAGGGATGACAAAAGTGGCATCCATGCAAAATAAGGAATTTAAGCACTGCACCACATTGTCGCAAATGTGGTCATGGAAAGTGGGGGAAATGGCATATTGGAAATCTGACAGAGACCCGACTTCTTAATGGTTAGATTCCAGTAGGATGCAGGTTATTCAAAGGCTGCACCACTTTGTTGCAAATATAGTCATGGAAAGATGACATATTGGAAATTTGTCCTGACTTCTTAATGGTCAGATTCCATTAAGATGCAAGCATATGAGTTTATAATTTTATGTAATTTTTAATATTTATTTTAACCTATACTAAACCTTTGTATATCAAATAGATGGAACATCTCCAGATATTGGAAAGGTCCCTCGAAGGGTGACAAATTTTTTTTATAGGAACAAGCTTGATCAAACGGGGAATAAACATGTATAAAACCATAATAACTAACAATACTCAAGCAATATGTCATATGTTACTTATATGTAAATTTCTGTAATGTTTTTTTACAGGTCATGTGGATGCCTTACAAATAAATTTTAGTTTCATTACCAGATATTTGTAGAGATAGTGAAAGTATATGGCTCGCTAGGCTCCCATTTATATGCTTTGAAATTGTTGAGATGCACATGGATGATCATGTGCTTCGACAATTTGGATTAAAATAATACATTCTAGATCATGTAGAAAGAATAAAGTGAAATCCCCAAAAAAGAACACATCATTAAAATTAGGAGATAATTCATCAATCTTATATTGAGGATTGGGATTCTAGGGAGTGTATTATAGTGATGGAGACAAGTGATGTGCCAGACCTAGATGTGTATATATGTTGGTAGTGAGCGATTACTCGCTGATGGATATATCGGGAGAACAAAACACCTTTCACATACACGCAGAGGGGTTCGATTGAGAGAGCGTTAGTAAGTAGATAGATAAAATCTATACTTATTTAGTGATTATTATTTTTTCATTATTATTTTTCTAATCATCTTCTTTCGCTTGTTATCTTGTAGGTAGAAGAACTTGATGAGGTGAGTTCTATTGTATGTGATGTCTCTAGATCAACTACCAAGCGAGGGATGAGGAATGTATTTGCTCGCATCATAAGGAAGATGCGTCAAGCAGATCATGATGGACATCAAGAACTACTTCTAATGTACGAGCATTGATGGTTACAAGGACGTATTGGGGTGGACTCAAGTCGTGCACATGATGAAACCGGAGGATCGTGCATATGACAAAGCTAGACCTTCATTGCAGGTTCAAGTAGAGGAGAATGTCATGCCTTCACAACTTCACACACAACCAGAAGATGAGATCATCCAAGCTTATGTTGAAGGGGAGATAGAGGAAGAAGAGGGAGAGAGAGAGGGAGAAGTATAGGAAAGAGAAGAGTTCTTAATATTTTCTAAACTAAGTTGATATATGTTTATTTCATTTTGTGAATTGAGTTGATATATGTTTGTTTTGGTTTGTGACTTAAGTTGATATTACTGTCAAAAAGAGAATATTAGTATAAAATCCAAAATAAAAAGTTAGAAATTCAGGCCTGATCAGAAGCAGTCGTGATTTTACTATCTTAAAAGATTGAGGACCCGCTTATCGCCCTGGCCCAGTCGATCCTTTCTCCCCTAGCGGTAAAAACCCCTGGTTCGACCGGCCTCCGTACTCAGGCGAGAATAGCAGAGCCTCTGCTCAGATGAAGAACGTTGCCTAAAGAGATGAAAATTTTTTATGAGAATATTAACAAAAGAAGAGAGAATAGAAGAGTTTTCTAAGTCTTACGAACTTGAGAAAGGCTCTACTTATAGGAGTGGAAAGCCTTTAGATCAGTTGCATATCCCGCATATTCTCCACAAACTCGCGTAACTCCCCGCATTATATTCGCAGACGTTATGCACATATACAGGACCGAGTCAAAAGATAAAATGGTAAAATTAAAGATTTGCGATCCAAAAAATATGTGTGTGCGGTGCGACGAGGGGAGATGTGGCGTGCGCGCTCACGTGTGTGTGTTATGCAAAGCCCACAAAACCCAAAACACTATTCAAAGTCCAATAAGAGGTGTTCTATATAAACCTCTTACTATTCCCATTACTATACTATGTGGGACTATTCACAAAGAAAAATTTGCCTTTTCATGAATAACATAGCCAACAGTACCCCCCTAAGGCAATATTGACTGAAAACTCAAAAATAATAAATAAATCAATAAATCATAAAATAAATATAAGTTGGGCAACCTTTCGTATCGTGAATATGAGAGAGGTAGCTTTCGGCTTTGAACATTTTCTTAGTGAGCTCATAGCTACCTGAGGGACATAATGGACTAGGCCTTGAATTAGGCCTCTTGAACCAGGTATTGATAACAACACACACAATACGTCTTCATCTATTGAGTAAAGCGGGTTGAGCGTTAAAGGCCATGCTCACAATAACTGACTCATGAGAGTTTCTAGGGGTTACCCAGCCCCCCTCCAACCGCGACCATCACGGTTCCTCTCACATAAGTAAGTACTCCAAGGATACTACAGCTGGATATCATACTCTCTGCAATACACACATTTGACTTATTAAGAGTAAAACTCAGCCTAACCATCTGTATCATAAGAGAATCATCACCATAGAGAAGGGGAAGTAGCAAATGCTACCATAATGATATATAAATATATCTAGGTTGATGCTCCACACGAGAGTCACTAGTCTAGCTTGCTACTACCACATTGAACCTATATTAGGACTACGTCTCCAAATAAAGATTGGGTTACCACTGTCAGTGACATCATCTATGGGCTTAACCTCATCTCCCTCGATGAATCGAGAACCATACTCTTGGATAATCCCATAGTCAAAGGGTCAGCAAGATTCTTCTCAGACTTTACAAAGTCCAAGATCATAACTTTGCCTAGCAGACGTTGTACAGATTTATATCTTATTTGAACATGTCTGTTAAGTTTTTTATTTACATACACTTGCTTTAGAAGGTCTATGGTAGATCTAGATTCAGAATGAATGGAAATAGGAGGAGAAGGTTTAGGGACCAAAGGAAGTTCAGATAGTAGATCTTTCAACCATTCTACTTCTGTGCAAGTGGTATCAAGAGCAATCAATTCAGATTCTATAGTGCTCCTAGCAATTACTGTTTACTTACAGGATTTCTAAGATATAGCTGCACCACAAAAAATAAATACATATCCAGATGTAGACTTTACACTGTTAGAATCCTAACACAGTTGGCATCACTATACCATTCTATAGCATCAGGGTACCTAGTGTAAGTCAAGCAATAGTCTACTGTGCCTTTAAAGGATTTGAATACTCTCTCTAAGGTAGACCAGTGGTCTTTGCTAGGGTTGCTGGTATATTGACTCAGTCTTCCTACAGCATAACCTATATCGGATCTGATCTAGTTGGATATATGTAGGAGAGACCAATCAGCTGAGAATACTTTAGCTGAGAGACACGTTCACCTTCATTCTTCTTCAAGGATATAGAAGAATCATAAGATGTGGAGACAGGTTTAGAGTTATGAAAGTTGAATTTGATCAGCATTTTCTCAATACTGTGACAAAGACTCAAAGATATTCCTCTAAGTGTCTCTAGTGATTTTCATTCTAAGTATCATATCCACAAGACCTAAGTATTTCATGTCAAAGTTCTTGGAAAGATAATCCTTAATCTTTAAAATTAATTCAAGAGTTTTTTCAAAGATAAGAATATCATCAACATAGAGACAGATGATGACATAGTCATTGTTCATCACTTTAGTGTAAACACACTTGTCGTGTTCATTCACAATGAAACCATATTATGCAATGACTCTGTCAAATTTCTGGTGTGATTGTTTAGGAGCTTGTTTTAGACCATACAAAGATTTAACAAGTTTACAGACTTTGTTTTCCTGACCTTTGGCAATGAAGCCTTCAGGTTGGTGCATATAGATTTCTTCATCTAGATCACCATTCAGGAAATCAGTCTTGACATCCATCTGATGTATGATCAGCTTATGGATAGCAGGAAAGGCTAATAATACTCGGATGGTTGAGATTCGGGCTATAGGAGAATATATATCAAAGTAATTAATGCTTTTTTACTGAGTATAGCCTTTAGCCACTAATCTACCTTTATATTTATCAACGGAACCATCAGCTCTAAGTTTCTTCTTGAATATCAACTTACAACCAACAGGTTTACAACCTGGAGGTAAGTCGGTGAGTATCCAAGTATGATTTTCCATGATAGATTTAATCTCATTATCAATGACTTCTTTCCAGAAAGGAGATTCAGGTGAATTCATTATTTCTTTGAATGAGTTTGGATCACCTTTAACAAGAAAGGTAAAAAAGTATTCTCCAAAATCTTTTTGAATTCTACCTCTTTTACTTCTTCGAGGCTTAATATCAAAAGGTTGAGAAGAACTGGAAGATGGTAGATCAGAAGGAAGAGATGATCTAATATTTTCTGAGATTTTGGATTTGAAAGAAAATATATTTTCAAAGTAGACTGCATCTCTTGTTTTAATGATTGTGTTGTTAGATATGTTACTGATTTTAGAGTTAATAACTAGAAATCTGTTAACATTGTTATCTAGTGCATATCCAATAAAAGCAGCATCAACAGTCTTGAAATCAATTTTCCTCTTCTTAGGTTCGGGAATAGCTATCTTAGCCAAGCAACCCCAAACCCGGAAGAAGTTCAGACTAGGAGATCTTCCCTTCCAATATTCATAAGGAGTTATATCAGAAGTTTTGTGAGAATCCTATTGAGAATGAAGCAAGCAGAAAGAAGGGCTTCACCCCATAGATTTTTAGGTGCTCCTAAACTGAGTAACATATAGTTTACCATGTCCATTAGGGTTCTATTCTTTCGTTCAGCTACCCCGTTAGACTGTGGTGTATAGGGAGCAGTAACCTCATGAATAATATCGTGTTTTTGACAATATTCAGTCATATTATTTCAGGTATACTCCCCTATGATCAGATCTTAGAATCTTGATCTTCTGTCAAGTTGGTTCTCAGATTCAACTTTGTACACCTTAAACCTATCTAAGACATCATCTTTAGTTCTGAGAAGATAGGTGTAATAATATTTGGAGTGATCATCTATAAATGTTACAAAATATCTCCTACCCCCTCGGGTGAGAACTCGGTTCGAGTTACACACATCACTATGAATTAATTCAAGAGGTTCGGAGTTTCTAGTTACAGACTTGAAGGGTTTTTGGTGTATTTCCCTTAAACACAAATCTTACATTTAGATGAGGGATCATGAGAAAATTTGGGAATAAGGTTCAATTTAATCATTCTCTGTAATGTTTGAAAATTGATATGTCCAAGTCTTCCATGCCAAACATTACAAGACTTAACAATTTATGCAACAGAAGACTCAAGAATTTTATTAGAATTAGAATTGATTACATTGAGTTTAAAAAGACCGTTACAGATAAAATATTTTCTAATGAATAAATTATTCTTGGTAATCACACAATCCTAATGCAAGCTCTAAGAGGAAGAGATTCACTGATCAAGTTGCAATGGAGAGAAGGAACATGATGAATGCCTTGCAGATTCAGAGCTTTCCCAAAGGTCATGGTGAGCTCGATACATCCACTTCCTATTAATTATTTGTTTGGTGGAGTCATCTGCTAAGCTTATGCTTCCTCTACATGATTCCTGATAAGTTAAAAACCAAAAGCGATCATTACAAACATGAATATTAGCTCCTGAATATTAGCTCCTGAATCCAAGTATCAGTCAGTGGAAGAAGTAAGGGAATTAATAAGATAAGATGAAGAGGCTAACCTGAAGGAAGTTGGATTCTCTTCAATCATATTAATTTTGTTGGATTCATTTCCTTTAGGAGCAAGTTTGGCCGGTTCCTTCTTACTAAAGAAATAGTTGGGAGCCAGGTGGTTGGTTCTACCATAGACATAGTAGAACTTTCCATCAGACTTATGGCTGAAAGAGTTGGAATTGGATTTGGAAGAACATTTGTTGAAGGATTATTAGTTTTTCTTGAATTTCTTCCCTTTGGGTTTGAAATTCCTAGATTTAGGCTTATCCTCTACCAAGTTCACTTTATCTTTTCATTCGGTCTTGGTTTTGGAATTTTTCCTATGCTGGTCTTTAATACGAATAGCCTTGAGGGCTTTAGTTAATGTTAAATCTCCTTGTGTCGGAGATCTCCAACAAATCTAGACCAGAAGGAAGGGAGTTTATCAATCAAACATGAAACTTTATAATCATCAGTAAAAGTATTTCCTTTTGATTGGAGGTGATAGAGAAAATATTAGAATTCATGAATTTGTTCATTAATGAGTTTGTCATCAACCATCATGAACTTATTGAAGGAGGAGGAAGTGAAACGCAGAATTCTGACATCATCATAGCAATATTCTGCGTCAAGAGCATTCCATAGGTCTTTAGCACTTTTGAACTTATAATATATGTCATAGAGGTTGTCTGCAAGTGCACTAAGAATTCTATGGCAACAATGATAGTTGATTTCTTCTGATTTTATAGAGCTAGAAAAGGAGCTAGCACCGTAACCAGAAGTGGAAGGTGAGGGTTCAGGTTAAGGACCATAAACAAGAGAGTTGGACGGTTGAGATCCACTGGATAAAGACTCAGGAGTTTCTATGGCAAATAGAAGACCTAAGGTGGTGAGCCGATATCTCATCTGATTAGCCCATCATTTATAGTTAACACCGGTAAACTTCTCAGGTTTGACACTCTTGGAATGATCAGAGTTAGCCATAAGTCCAATTTAAGTTTATTAGTCTAGGTATTTGGAATCTGATGGAATAAATGTTTTTGTCAATACTTCTAGATACTAAGGAGTATGACTTTGATTAATAATTGAAAAAATATTAAAATTCTAATGCAGTAAACAAATTAGATAGTAAATGATTTTTAATTAATTTCTAGTTAAAAAGCAACAAACCAACAATAGTAATTAACAAATAAGTAGAGCAATATTATATATTTCTTTTCCTGTGAATAGTAAAATATTTTCCCTAGTGAATAGTAACTTTTTTAAAAAAACAACAGCTAATTAATACTACTATTAATTACTAGATAAACAAATAAGTAATGAAAGCAATTAGATTAGATAAACAGTAATAAAATATTTTAACAAATAATAAATTTCCCCTGAGTGAACAGTAACCCTCTGTGAACAGTAAATAGTCCTTTTTTTAACAGCAACTAAATTAAATCATTAGTTAACAAATAAACAACAAGAAAGTAAAGCAATTTGCAATAAAATAATTTTTTATTTATTTATTTTTAATGAACAAAAACAAAGGATTTTTTTCTCGGATGAACAGTAAGGAATCCGATGAACAGTTTTTTTGAATTAATAAAATTAGGGAACAAAAAACTTTTAATTTTAGATCAAGTTATTTCAGATTTAAATTAACAGTAATAATAATTCACAATCTTCTAGATTACTGTCAAAAAGAGAATATTAGTATAAAATGTGAAATAAGAAGTTAGAAATTTAGGCCTGATCGGGAGCAGCCGTGATTTCACTACCCTAGAAGATTGAGTATCCGCCTATCGTCCTGGCGTAGTTGATCCTCTCTCTCCAAACGGTAAAAACCCCGGATTCAACCGGCCTCTGTACTCGGGCGAGAGTAGCAGAACTTCTACTCAGATGAAGAACGTTGTCCAAAGAGAAAAACTAAAACTTTTATGAAAATATTAACAGAGGAAGAGAGGATAGAAGAGTTTTCTGTGTCTTCCGAACTGGAGAAAGGCTCTATTTATAGGAGTGGAAAGCCTTCAGATCTGTTGCACATCCCGCATATTCTCCACAAACTCCCCGCATTATCTCCGCAGACGTTATGCACGTATACAGGATATAGTCAAAAGATAAAACGGTAAAATTAAAGATTTGCGATCCAAAAAATATGTGCGGTGCGGCATGCGTGCACGTGTTATGTAAAGCCCACAAAATCCAAAACACTATTCAAAGCTCAATAAGAGGTGTTCCAATATAAATCCCTTACTATTCTCATCACTATTCCATGTAGGACTATTCACAAAGGCAAAATTATCTTCTCATGAACAACATAGCCAATAGATATATGTTTAAAGCAGACATGATGAATTTTAATGATTTGTTTTCTCTATGTGGTTTTATGAGTGGTTAGTTTTATTATGTGTGGTTGTATGAATTATTTTATAATGTTTATGATTGAAATTTGATTTGATCTGGGTGTGATGTAACAGAGAAATTGGCAAAGTGGAAAGAATGGGTGTTATAATATTGACGGGGTTGGCAACACCCATCATTATACACACTGAGCCAAAATTTGTGAGTATGAAGAGACCAAAGTTTGCCAAATATTTTGGATCGGTTCAAATCTAGTCGTGCTCGTCAAATCCCACTAATTTGAACTGCTTTATAATTAGTCGAGGTTGGCAACCCCGACTAGTTAGGAAGTAACTCAAGTTAGTCAGATTTACTGAAATCGACTAATTAGAGGTGGCTTCTAATTGATTGGGATTACCAATCCTGATTAGTTAGAAAGATGCGTTTTTTTTAAATCGACCTAATTTCTAGCCGCGCTGCTGACATGGTCCAAACTTAGTTGATCTTTGTAAATAAGTTTAAAGTATATAAAAAATTAGGAATAAAATTGAAAATAAGTCTATTTTGAGAA
>BQKN01027237.1:0-10982 GCA_022839385.1 Asparagus kiusianus
TACAATGGAATCATCAATGAAGAAAGCTACCATTTTTCCCGCGAACAATCTGGCGACCACAGTGGGAGCCACCGATCTCGCTGCCGAGATAGGAGCGTCGCAGCCGTGGATCTCGATCACGGTCGTGGAGGAGGTCGAGTATGAGTTCGACCAGCAGAAGTACGAGGAGTACGTGTCCTCGTCTGGATCAACCTCCTCCCATAAGTCCAAGAAATCCCAGAAGTTCTCCTCCAGGAGAAAATTTCGTTGGTGCGAAGAAGTTGAAGCCACCAACGACAACCTCACCCCGATCGACGCCGAAGTTGCGTCGGGTGAAGTCCCACCGGCCTCCAAGCAGGTCAAATCCGCCATTGAAGGCGTGGTGACTCTCTCTAAGAGAGCTCGCCAGAGGCAGCGTCAATACCTTGCGAAGCAATTCGCAAAGGCCATGGAGTCTGTTGATGGGGTCCGCTATAATGCGGATCTGAAGAGCAAATGAGGCAAACAGCCTCAACAACAAATGAAGGGTGGTTCCTCCAAGCCATCAACGATGGAGTGGGTCCGTGTCTAACGGAATCGCTCGACGTTGGAGGAGTGTATCCGCAAACGCCGCGCATTATCAGCGCAGGCACGGGCTAAAGCTGAAGAAGCCCATCGGAAGCTACAAAAAGAGGTGGTCAAGAAGCCGCCATCAACTCGTAGAGTTTGGAAGCCGAAGTCTGAAGCGGCGGCTCAGACCAAGGAGCAACAATTGCAGCCTCCGAAGGTTCAATATTTGGCAAATCAACCCAAATCGCCGGTGATTTCTGCAATTGTTCCGGGAGATCCCACAGGACCATCCCAGAAGAGGAAGTCGGTTTTGGAGCGCCTCGGTCCACTTCCCAAGGAACGAGGCAAAGCACCAGTCCAAGAACGGTTGGGGCCAATGAGGAAGTCCCAAACGATTCAACATGCTGGGGGTCGCCGCAACCCTCAACATTTGGAGAAAATCGTGGCACCCAAGCGCACAACTTTGCGCATCAAAGTGCAGGAGCCTGCTGAAGATTCACGCCCACAAAGGCGCGTTTCGAGGCGCGTGACTATTGAAAGCCCAAAGAAGGCAATTCAGCCTCAGAAGGAAACGTTATCGTCTGATGACGATGACGTTATACCTAGGAAATCATACCAACACACGATAGGTTGCTCCGACTTTCAAACGGACGAGTTGTACTATCGTGCTGAGGGTACGAGCAAATCCAGAAAGAGAAGCCCTCGAAGGCTCGAAACTCAGTGTCCTTGTTCGAAGCTCATTCGGGCGGTGCTGTCTGAGTGCAACTGTGTTAAGGCAGTCCCCGAGAGAGTTTCGGTGTTCGAAAGACTCAGCACTGGAACGCCAAAACCAAGGCATAGGCGTTTCCGACGAAGAAGAATGATGGTCGAAGAAGGCGAACATTCAAGAGTCACCGCCAACATGACCAGCAAAGGAACATCGGCTCAGGACAACCCCGAGGCGATTCCAGAGGTACCCCGACATGTAACTCGTCTTCAATCCGGAGCCATCATTCGTTCAACGTATGGTAGGGTTCGGACAAGAGTACCTTCGGGAGATGAAGAATCAGATGCCGGCTCAGCAATTACATCTGACAATACCGTGTCCAGTGAAGGGCAACCCCGCGAATCATTCATGATAAGCGCGGAGCAAGTGGTCAAGATGCTCGAAGAGGCCATGGCCAAACAACAGGAAAAATTTAGGTTCAAAATGCAGATGGCCATGCAGAGCATGAGAGAGATGCATGACCAACAGATCCAGGCACTGACGAACCAGCAAGGCGAACCAAGCCGCCGTAATCTAGTTGTTCAGGAAGTGGAGAATGCGAATGCGGATGAAACCCGCAATGCCAATGATCCTCCCATTAATGCAGGGGGTGGCAATGAGGATGCTAGTCACAACACCACACTTCCACCTCCGAATCGTACTAATAAAAACTCGGGTGAAAGTCTGAAAATTAAAAACCTCGAGAGCAAAATCAACACATTGATTTCCGCTCAAGAGATGAAAAAGACGGGCATTCCTTGTCCATACCCCAGAGAGTGGGAATCAATCCCATATCCAGCGAAGTTCAGTCTAATTAACTTCACATCGTTTAATGGAATGGGCTCACCCACTCAGCATTTGATTTATTTCAAATCGCACTTGGGGGTAATCTCTGGTAATGAGCCTCTAATGGTGCGGTCATTCGTTGGCACTCTTCGCGGAGCCGCCTTTGATTGGTATCGCCGCCTCAAGCCAGGTAGCATTAACAGCTGGGATGACATGGAGACTAAATTCCTCACAAATTTCTTTGACGACGATACCGAGATATCCATCGGATCGCTGCTCGATGAGAAGCAGAAAGACGGGGAGTTAGTCGACACCTTCGTCAAAAGGTTTCAGAACAAGGTGATGAATTGCCGGGATCCGATCACTGAGGAGTTCATCCTCCAGACCTGCCACAACAACCTTTCGCTAGACGTGTTGGAAGCAATGGGCACAGCACCATCCAAGACATGGAAGGATTTGAAGGTCCGAGGGGAGCAAGCTGAGCGATTCCTCAGGAGAAAAAAGGTGGAGAGAGACCAACCGGCAACAAATCCTCCGAAACAGAACTTCAACCCGAAAGGAAAAGGTAAAGCTCATGCTAATGCCGTTGATGCTAATTAAACTTTTCAATTGCAACCTCAGCAACAGCAGCAACAACGAGCGCCACAACAATCCCAGCCGCATTGGCAGCAATGGTCTCAGAAGCAAAAATCTTTAGAGCCGAAGTTTCCTAAAGTGTACTCCTTCAAGGATGATGAAGTTCCTGGCATCTTCAAGTACTTGTTGGAGAACAACAAATTCAGCTGCCAGCGATCGTGGATCAAGAGGGAGCCAGCAAAGTGACGGATTCGAAGTACTGCGCATACCACAGAGCGGTCCATCACCCTACGAGGTCATGCTACCACCTCAAGGACAAGATCCAGGTGTTAATCGACGTAGGGGTCATAACCCCGAAACCGGCCAAGAATGTGGGAGCAAACGTGGTGTCAATCAGTTTTGGATCGGTGCCTACAACTTGGTTCGAGCCAAAGCGCGTCACCAAAGTCGGAATGAAGACGGTGAATGATGACCCACATGGACAGCGCCAAAAGGGACTTGTGCCACACACAGCCCCAAACAGCGAAATCCTCTGGGTTCATCCAGATCTCATTGAAGATGAACAGTGGACAACGTCTTCGAAGAGAAAGGACAAAGGAAAGGCTTGTCATGCAACTTCCGCAATCTTCGAAGAAGACGGCGATGAAGCTCCTACCTTTCCGCTTTCCGACGAGGAACAGGAAGTCTTTGCGACCAGGAGTGGAAATGAGTATCACTTTAAATATTCATCTCCTGGTGATCAATTAGCTGAGCAAGGAGTAGCAAAACAGGGACTAGCTAAGACTCTCACAGAGCTGGGGGTGATTACGGTTCCTAAACCGGTTGAGGAGGCTCGACGACAGCCGGTAGATAAACAGAAAGAAAAGAGGCCCGAGGAGGTTCAAAATCCGAAGCAGTCTCGTTTCAGTCGTCCGATTGGAAAGGATAAACCGAAGAGTTCGAAAACTCCGCGCGTCTTCGACATCATGGCTCAGCTAGCCAATATTCCAGCGCGGATATCGCTATATGAGTTGCTGCGGTTGTCTAAGGAGACTAGAGAAGCCTTGCAAGAGGCCTTGGCCGATTCAGAAGCGTTCCTCACTCGGATCAAGCCAGCTCCTAAAGAACTAGAAATGTTAGCTCAACAGTGTAATGTGGCAGCTAAGAACATTCCCTGCATCACCTTCACCAAAGAGGACATGCAGACGAAGAATTCGAACCATGATCGGCCCCTGTACTTCGTCGGGTACATTGGCTCCAGCGAAGTCAACCGAATCCAAGTGGATCCGGGTTCCGCTGTGAGTATTATGCCACTTCGCCTAATGCATAGCCTTGGCATTCCAGTCAGCAAATTGGCGTCTACAGGCACGGTCATTTACGGATTCAACACTAGCGGGTCAAGGCCTTTGGGAAAGATCCGGATAAAGTGCCAAATGGGCGATCTGAAGATGGAGGTCACATGTTATGTAATTGATGCTGAGACATCCTATAACTTACTACTGGGTCGGCCTTGGATCCATAGTAATGTTATAGTTCCCTCCACTCTACATCAGTGTTTGAAATATGTCGACACCGATGGAAGTGTTAGGACGGTGGTCGCGGATAAAAAACCATTCAAAGGGTATGAGAATTACTTCACAGATTCTCTCCTTTATGGTAATAAATCCGATACGGAACCATCGGTCCAGGGCACGGACAACGGAGAAGAAGCTGATTCCGAGGCCGGATTCGATTACAATGGCGGTTTTGTTTTAAATAACATTGTACCCTTTGTAATCAATCTTGACGATGAACAATCGTCAGATGGCGGTTGTAACTGGCAACTTGCCGATATTAAAATAAATCATGATTTAGAGTACTCCTTGTCTCTTGATGATGTGATAAAGGGATTATACGATAATCCTGCTTTATGTATGCCGCTCCGATCATCTTATGTAATAAAGAAACGTCCCCAGCATTCTTTCGGAACAACCCGAATTATTCCTGCCAAGATAGGGGGACAAAAAGAAGTGATTTATGGTAAAGGAGAAAATCTTCCGTTGCCAGATCATTTCCTAAGAGAAGACGAAGATAATGACAAATCTGGTCTGCACTTATCTAAGTATAGTCCGGAAGCGCGCACGCTCATGGAAATACAAGGGTACGACTTCACACTCGGAGAAGGTTTATACTTCGATCGAGGTTCCCGTATCCCAGTCAAAGCAGCGTATGTACCAAAAGGGAAACCGGATGATTATTACCGTCACAAGAGAGGCTTAGGCTATGTTTCATCGTCTGATGACGAATGTGGTTGGCAAATCATCGATCAAATTGCTAACAAAGCTAAGGATGGGTACTTGCCAGATTCTTCAGCTGGGGATTCCGACACAAGTTTGGGAGAAGTATTCAAGACATTAATGTCGAACATGACTACAGCTGATCCATCTACGATGGAAGACGACGATCAAATGCCAACATGGGAGGACCCATGGGTTCATCACCTAAACATGCAGTATGGCGATAGATTTGAACAGAGGGAACCCCCCACAGAGGACAAGATAGTCCAAATTAATATGGGCGATGACACTAACCCGAAACCCATATTCATCAGCGATAGTCTTCCCCCAAATGAGAAAGAGGAATTAATTGCTCTCATCTGGGAGTATATCGACGTCTTCGCTTGGAACTACAAAGACATGTCAGGGCTCGACCCCAATGTGGCAATGCACCGCCTCGACATCAAGCCGGATGCCAAACCTGTCAAACAACAGCAAAGACGGTTTCGTCCACAGATTATGGAAGCCATCGAGGCAGAGGTTAAGAAATTGATCGACTCAGGATTTATCCGAGAGGAACAACATCCAGATTGGTTAGCCAACATCGTTCCCGTCATGAAGAAGAATGGCAAAATCAGGATTTGCATCGACTTCAGAAACCTGAATGAAGCATGTCCAAAAGACGATTTTCCTCTCCCAATCACAGATGTCATTATCGATAATACGTGCGGATTCGAGAGAATGTCCTTCATGGATGGTTTTTCGGGGTATAACCAAATCAAGATGCACCCTGATGATGAAAAGCATACAGCGTTCAGAACGCCCCTTGGTGTCTTCTGCTACACGGTGATGCCTTTTGGTCTAAAGAATGCAGGCGCCACATACCAACGAGTGATGACTAAGATTTTTCAAAAGCACCTCAGGAAAACGGTCGAGTGCTACATTGATGATTTGGTTGTAAAAAGCCGCAACAAAGAAGATCACATCAAAGACTTGAGGACGATGTTCGATCTCATGCGGAGTCATCAATTGAAGATGAATCCCACAAAATCCTTCCTCGGAATGTCCAGCGGAAAATTCCTTGGATTCGTCGTCACCACTAAGGGTATACACATCGACCCAGACAAGGTAAAGGCAATACGTGAATTGTAACCCCTGAGGAATCTAAGAGAGCTCAGAGGATTGCAAGGGCGTTTAGCTTACATCCGGAGGTTCATCTCAAATCTTTCTGGGAAGTGCCAACCATTCTCTAAGCTAAACAAGAAAGGTGTGTCATTTATTTGGGACGATGCCTGCCAAAAAGCACTCGAAGATATCAAGACATATCTCACGAACCCTCCTGTTCTTGCTGCACCAAAATCAGGTAAACCGTTCTTGATTTACATCAAGGCGATGAACCATTCGATAAGTGTTTTATTAGCACAAGACGATGATAATGGTCACGAACAGGCAGTTTATTACCTAAGTCGGACCTTGATAGGCGCCGAGTCTCGATATCCGATGATTGAGAAAGAATGTCTCGCATTGGTATTCGCAGTGCAAAAGATGCGACATTACTTGGTTGGCCAGACGATTTACGTCATTGCTAATGTTAATCCGGTACGGGTATTCATGACTCAACCGGGTTCGATGAATTGGCGGTTAGCAAAGTGGGCTCTTCTTTTGTCCCAGTATGATTTGCACTTCAAACAGCAGAAGTCAGTCAAAGGACAAGCGATTTGTGATCTTTTGGCGGCAAGTCCGACAACAGATACGGTTGAAGTATATGATGACTTGCCAGACGAAACCCACGAGGTTAATACCACATCACACCAACAAGTATGGCAATTATACTTTGATGGTGCTTCGAGAGCAGTTAATAAGGCAATAACCCCTGGATGTTCTAGAGTCTCCTTCTGAGTTGGAGTTGTCTTAGTTTCCCCGGGGAAGCATGTGATGCCTCGGGCTTATTCACTGACGGATCCATGTTCCAATAACGTAGCTGAGTACAACGCGCTCCTCATTGGACTCAGTTTCGCTAAGGAGCTGGGGGTCGAATATCTCGAAGCTTTTGGGGATTCTCAATTGATAGTCAACCAAGTTCGTGGAGAGTATGAAGTCAGGAACCCAGATCTAATTCCGTACCACCAAGAGGCCATCAAGATAGCGGATTCTTTTGAAGAATTCTATATTGAATACATCCCTCGTCTCCAGAACGCTTATGCGGATGCACTGGCAGCACTAGCAGTATCACTCACGCAGCCGCCCGAAACTGAACTACTAGTCACAGTGAGATCACATCAACTCTGTATACCCATATACAATATGGATATCGAAGAGGAAGATAACAGAAACGAAAACGCCAAAGAGGTGAACTCGACCCAAATCGGGTCTGAGTCCTGAGATTGGCGCTTTCCCATCATTGATTATGTCCAATATGGCATTTTGCCGGAGGATGTAAAAGAAAGAGAATCTATTCGCCAAAGAACACCACGGTTCTTTTACAATACCGAGACCAGTACATTATACCGTCGAGGGTATGATGATTTGCTTCTCCGATGCCTTTCAAACGAAGAAGCAAAAGAAGTTCTTAAGGAAGCACACGAAGGAGAATGCGGTGCGCATCAGCCTGGTCCCAAGCTATATGATCGAATCAGAAGAATGGGATATTTCTGGCCAACAATGGTACGTGATGCAATCGAATATGCACGAGAATGTCACGCCTGTCAAGTGCATGCGAATTATATGCACCAACCACCGGAGTGGTTACACACATCAACCACGTCCTGGCCATTCGAGACATAGGGTATGGACATTGTCGGTCCTATTTTTCCTCCCTTAGTCAAAGGTGATCGATTTATCCTCGCTATCACGGACTACTTTTCGAAGTGGGCTGAAGCAATTCCGCTTAAAGAAGTGAAGACGAACAACGTCATCAACTTCATCAAGCATCATGTCATATACCGACACGGCGTGCCGAGACGGATCATTCATGACAACGGTCCACAGTTCATAAGCAACGCTTTCATCAAGTTCTGTGAAAAATTTAAGATTCAAGATGTTTCGTCAACGGCTTATTATCCCGCTACTAATGGATTAGCTGAGGCTTTCAACAAGACGATCATCAAGATCCTGTCAAAACTCGTGAAAACCAATAAGCGAGATTGGGATGATAAACTCGGCGAAGCGCTCTGGGCTTATCGCACCACCATACGCACACCTACGGGAGCTACCCCATATTCGTTGGTGTACGGATGTGAAGTTGTGCTACCATTGGAGATTCAAATCCCCTCCCTTCGGATCGTTCTCGCAACGGAGATGACGACCGAAGAGCAACATCAGAAACGTCTCGAAGAACTCGAGAGGCTGGACGAAAAGCGCTTGGAAGCTCAACAACACATCGAGTTCTATCAGGCCAGAATATCTAGGGCTTTTGACAAAAGAGTCCGCCAAAGAAGCTTCAAGGAAGGAGATCTGGTCCTCGCTGCTCGCCGACCAATAATCCTCAACTCTAAGAAGAAAGGTAAATTCGAACCCAAGTGGGAAGGACCGTTTGTAATAGACACAGTCTATTCAAACGGCGCTTATCGCTTAATTTCTCTAGAGGGTGTCAGGCAATTAATGCCAATAAATGGAAAGTTTTTGAAAAAGTACTATCCCTAGTACATTCAGGATAACTCATTTATCGGGAAGTTCCTTGAAGAATATTACACTTAATATTCTAGAGGATAACCCAAAATCATTTTCACCACCAAAATCCCTCACTGGTCAATTCCAATTGACAGTGAGTCCACCAAAAAATGTTCTTCTGGCCCTCTTGACTCTTTCCATGAACAAGAGGTCCACTTTCAGTTCGGAGTCCTCTTTCGATAAACGAAAAAAAACTCCCTTTCTTTTTTCTTTGGTTAAACTTTCTCATGGTTATAACCGAAGTTGAAATGTCACTTCGATAAACGAAGAGCTCATCTTTCGATCAGATAACCAACCCTATAAAAGGTAAGTTTATCTAGGTCTTCCAAATTCTCGGAGTGGAGATCCCACTTCTAGTTTCTTTCTTGCACTGGAAATAGAATATAAAATTCTTCCTTTCCAGAATCAAGGAATAGAATATAAAATTCTTCCTTCCTTGTTCGGGGAATAGAATATAAAATTCTTCCTTCCCCACACCAACTCTTTTTCCAAAATTTACCAATTTAGGATTCATCCTAGGTATTTTATCCCGAAACCTAAGCAGGGATAAGTCTGCGCCTAACACGCGCTGCCGGTTTAGTCTTTTTCCGATTGAAAAAGACACCAGAGTTCGATTCTGGGGTATTTTATCCTGAAACCTAAGTAAGGATAAGTCTGCGCTTAACACGCGCTGCCGGTTCGTTCTTAACCGTTGAAAAGAACACTCGTCCACATATTCAATATTGTGGCAGGTTGTTATTAATAACACCAAAATCCATGCCTTACACGTATGGGGAATTTTATCCTGAATCCTAAGAAAGGATATGCCGACGCCTAACACGTGTCGCCGGTTTGGTCTTTATCCGTAGAAAAAGATACCAGAGCCTGACTCTGGGGACCTTTATCCCGAAGCCTAAGTAGGGATAAGCCAACGTCTAATACACGATGCTGGGTAGCCTATTCCCATGACAATGGCGAAGTCTACATATTCAAAGTTGTAGCTAAAAGTCTAAGGGAGTTCATTCCTTTAGCACAACGTCACAAGACAATCCGCATGTAAGCCCGACTCAAATGGTAGTCGGTAAGAGCACATCAAATCCGTTAAAGGCTAAAGATTTGCCAAAAATCCTAAGTCAACGTCTCATACACATTGCTGTTTAGTCTTTTTACAGGAGAAAGACGAAGTCTACGTATTCAATGTCGTAGCACTAAAAGAGTTAACTCTTTTAGCTTAACGTCACGTGCGGAACGGATTTAGACAATCCGCATGCTAGCCCGACTCAAACGGTAGTCGGTAAAGGCTAATCAAATCCGTTGAAGGCTGGGGGTTAGCCAAAAATCCTAAAGCCAACACCTAACACGTGTCGC
The DNA here is from genome assembly GCA_022839385.1 of Asparagus kiusianus. NCBI lineage: Eukaryota > Viridiplantae > Streptophyta > Magnoliopsida > Asparagales > Asparagaceae > Asparagus > Asparagus kiusianus. The sequence goes on from BQKN01027237.1 coordinate 9,886, forward strand.
CGGGTAGCCTATTCCCATAACAATGGCGAAGTCTATGTATTCGACATCATAGCACAAAGTCTCAGAGAATTTAATCTCTGAGCGTAACGTTACATGCGAACGGATTTAAACAATTCGCATGCTAGCCCGACTCAAACGGTAGTCGGTAAAGGCTCATCAAACCCGTTGATGGCTGAGGGTTTGCCAAAAATCCTATAAGTATTATGGTCAATCATTTCAAACGGAATGACGAATCATAATAAAGATAAAGATCAAAACCAGTTTCACTAAGAGTATCAAAAGTCAAATTACTCAGCAAACAAAATCATACATCAAGCCCATGACCAAAAATCTGCTGACTAATCTTAGATAGCTTCTCATCATAAGCTTGCCTAAGTTCAGTTCTGATGGACTCCTCGGTGGTGGCTGAAGTCCTCGCAGCAATCTCCTCTGTCTCGACTAGCTTCTGCTTCAAGGATTTCAGCTCATCAGATAAGGCAGTGTGGGTTTGCTGATCCTGTGCTTTTGTCATCTGAAGAATATCCATAGTCTCCTCTTTTTCACGGAGTGCTCTTCTGAGCTGGTCCATCTCGGTCGCATAAGAAGCAATAGAAAGGTCGAGCTCGGCAAGCGAAGATGATCTAGCAGTAAGGCTGGTCTCAACTCGATCTACTCGGTCCCGCTGCATCTGAATCTCGAGCTCAGCAAGAATCTGAGTCTCGCGCGATGACTGTAAGCGGGTATCCAGCTCGGCAGCAATAAATGAGGAGGCGCCTGCATCTCGGAGCTCACGAAACATCTGAAGCTCATGATCTAGGTAATCGAGGTCATCAACTATAGCCTGTGCCAAATCTGGATATCCTACTTCCCTTATCAAATTGACTTTGGAATCAAGAAAAGGCTTGAATTGGCGAAGGAAGAGTCCACCGTGGAAGAGCTTGCCAATCATAGCATTCACGAAGGAGAAGAAGGAGCGAAGTTCTATGCAGAGAACGATTTTCTCAGGATCGTTGTCTGATAGCAATTCCTTCACTAGGATATGAAGCCGAGAAGAAGACCCTATACAAAGAAGGAGAAATCCGTCAAAAATGTTTTGAGGAGGAAATAAATAACATTCT
>BQKN01027245.1:0-13063 GCA_022839385.1 Asparagus kiusianus
GTACAATCTCAATATGAGATTATTCAGAGGTGCTAAAATCGAACTCCATTACATTTTAAGGTTAATTCTGATGTTCAAGCAATGTGTAGACACAATTGATATTAAAAATCAAATAGCGGCTACTATCAAACCTCATCAAGTAGATATTGATTTAAATTTTGTTTGATAAGGAATAAACAAGTCAACAAACTAAACTATGAGGCTGTTTCACTTAGAAATTTATCAGCCCTTTGTTTAGTTAAATGATCAATTGACCATGAACCATGTGTGATGCATTATTATATCATGTGACCAACCAAGATGACACTCAAATAATTTACCTAAAGGTGGGAAAATAAACAAACAGGCCTTATTCAAGCTCAGGCCAATTATCATTTCAAGCTCAATCATTATTCAATCAAACTTATTTCAAGCTATACATCAAGCCTAACATATCTTACTCTCAAATAGCTCATTTTTTATGCCCCTAGGTGTATATTTACACACTAAATGATGGACGCCCATCGATATTATTGGCTGCTTCCCCTCATTCGTTATCATGCCATTAGCATCCATTTAAAACATAATACAAGAGGGATAAAACAAAACAGTACATACCTGGAAACAAGACAAGTCTTCAGTCCATATCTCTAATTCCTGATTACCCTTTACTTAAAGACTCATTGCACGTCCCAGTAATTAGACACCTCGCACAATGTCTTAACTGTTGGACCTAAACTCTTATAGTTGAACACAGCTCTATTGGACCATTCCTTACTTTCATTGTGATCCAAACAAGGCTCCAATTGTGTGAGTCTCAATATCTCAGTTTTTGCAAATAACCATACAAGGCCCAATTGTTTGAATGTTGGTGATAAGTTGTTTATAGGTCATGTTACCAAACTGCTTATATTTATTCTTCATGTAAAGTCAACAAACAAAGTGTGATAATATCATAGACAAAATCATTTGTAATGTGAACTACCAAAAAAACTTGTTGATTTTCAGGCATAATTGACGCATCTTACAAAAATGACAACATCGTAGATAAAATAATACACATATTTTTGCAAATTATATAAATATAATCACTTGTAAAAAAATTTAGTAAGGTTTAAATCTGACTACTGTTACAGATTAGTTTCAAAACATGAAAGTAGATTGGTATAAGAATTTCCCCAAATACTGAAAATATTTTCATCAGAAATGTCAACTAGCATGTTGATGGATAGGTAATCTTAAAGTAGCAGAAAAGTACAACGAAAGTTTTTAATATTACGGTTATTACCATTCTGCCTAATGTGTGTTTAGCAACTAAATTTATATTGACAATACGCCTTAATGAACTGCTGTAGAATGTGCTCTATGAAATAGAAAATACTCCTAATCTTATATTTTCCAGAATGTTATTCAATCCTACAAAAGTACAAAATAGTGATAACAATTATAAAATGACATTTTGTGAGTTCAGTAGTACCTTATTATATGCTCTAAAATATGGAGAAGTTCTGAAATGAGTCTAAACTGCTCGCAATCAGACCATCGAGGCCAATGCTATCGCCACCAACTAACTGTTTGGAGGCAGGTGCGACATATTCCCAAGGACCCAAGGACTCAGGCTGTTGAAAGTTAGGAAGAGGATGGAGATCAGTTAACCATCACCATTTTGTAGCTTGATTTTCAAATAGACAGATTAAAATATATTATGAAAGTATTGCCATTACCCAGCATATGTCCAACTTCACAGTATGGCTAGTATCACCATGAGAAGCTTGTGTATAAGCCTGTGATTTGTGTCCGTCACCAATAACATCCTGTGTGAGATTTTGTGAATCACCTCCTGATTGCAAACAAGCTTCACCAGTTGTATGAAGCTGCTGGCTTAGTGGGGATTGTTTACAAGCATTATCCTGTACATGCCAAACCTGAGAACTCAGATGTGGCCATAATAAACAAGTACAACTCTTTGAGTTTTTGACAGAGAACATAACAAGAAGATTTTACCGCATCATGAAACCTCGAAGGATTAGACCAGATATTCTGTATGCATGAAGCAGCAGGAGCATCTTTAGTTTGAGTTGGATCTGTTCCAGTTGAAGAGGGGGTCTTTCGAAAAGAAAAGGCATTGCATGTTTCCTCAGCATCCAGTATGGAAGGCACAGATGTTGGCTGAACTTTTGCTTTGAAACGGTCGAAGGCAGCATCAAATGAATCACAGGTAATCTGGCTAATATTTACATTTCTTGAAGCATCAGACAATAAGGCTCCAAAGCTTATGTTAGATATATCCCACAGAAGTGCTTGGCTGTTGGCGGTTCTCTGGTTCTCCTTTTTGAACAAAATATTAAGTATTAAGCATACATCTAACCAGAAAAAAATTAGGAAGAAAACAGTTTAGCAACTTGAAGTTGAACTACAATACCAGCGACTGAATAGTTTTATCCAACTGACTGCTCATCCTTACATCTTCATTTGGTGAATCTTCAGCAGGTGCAGGAGCATTCTCTTGACTTGCTATGCAACACGAATGTCTTTCATGATCAACAATTTTAACAGAATCCTTTATCTCATTTTCCTTATTTTGTACACTACTTTCAGAAAATGGAGATATCAAAGGCGTGCTGCTTATGCTGGGCTCGGTATTGGAGAACCATCCATATCTTTAAAGTAAAGAATGGAGTTGTTAGTTTCAGCTTTGCAGCTTTCTTTTAGTAAAAATAAATTTATACCAAAAGGAAGAAAAAGGATAGAGATAAACCTGAGCCGAAAAATAGCAGGGTTACCTATGGCAACATGCACATCACTTGCACTAGTATTAGTGTCCTTCAAAGTCCATCTCATCTGATCCATAAGATTTTCCGGCTGTGTGTAGTATGGAAACAGCATTAACTCTCCTGTTGTCATCGTTGGTGTACCCCACTTGACATTAAGGTGCTTTACTACAGAAGAAATTTTCTTTCGTGTTCCTATTGTTAGCTCCAGGTAAGGGTTGTGCTTCTCCTGTAGTATACCCAATCAAAAACTGTGCATTAATATAGTTCACATGAAGCTCAAAACAGTGACACAGATTGAGAGATCCATTAACTAGTTTATATAAGCAGTGATCAAAATGACGGGAGATTCTCTAAGTTCTCACTCATGAATTACCATCTCCAAAGCTCTAAGTGTAACTTCATCTATTGGAAACAGCTGGAGCTTAAACTTTTGAAAGCAGATGGATGGTCTTGGAACAGATGCTGAAGCTGCAGATGACACAGGTGGAGTTGGAAACTGCAATTCTTCCCCATTTTCTGCTGAAAACAAAACTGTTAATTTGAAAGAAAAAAATGCTCAATAACCAAGAATCTACTTACTGATCAATTGATCACCTGTGGCAGACAACAACTGACTGGGTGAGTGATCAAGTCTGCTTTGCTTACAAACCGAAGTGATGGTTGTTTTTTGTCCCTGCTGCTCAGAATGAAGAGGAAGCAATTTATTACCTGGAAAAAAGAGAGAGGGAGAAGGTACTTGCTTCAATATTGATAAGGTCTAAAGCTAGCAAATAATTGTAGGTCTAAACTTTCAAGACTGAGCTAAAACAAACAGAAGTAGAGAGAACATGTAAATATTCCAAGGAATTGCATATCATGTCCACTACATGAAAAAATCATGTGGTAAGACAATTTTTAAACCAATAAAGACAATTTAGTGAATACACAGTCCAGAAGAAACAGAATAATGTATACACTAGAGTGGTAGAGTGACAATCATCACCTGCTTTTTTCGACCTCTGCTTGGAAATTTTATCAGTGGATATCCCAGATTTGGTGCAGCTAAGCCCTCTAACTGCCTTCCGTTTTGTAGATGATGTTGGCATTTTTTTACGATGCTGCTCAGTCTTCATTGCAAATGATGGCCGTAATCATGCCCTTGTCAAAATCAATTCATGTAGAACACCCTATCCAGATAACTTGAAAAATAAGCTCTTCGAATGTTACTAATGAATGGGCAGTAAAATGCACGACTCCCTCTATTTCAGATTCATGAAGCCTTACCCTTGCATTGTGACCATATATCTCAATTTCCAAACCATGCTATAACTACATCCACAAATGAAACACGGGTTTAACCCAATAATCTTTCTTGATTTTCTCTGGGCTTTGAAGTTTGAAATACAGTTGACCTCCTCCTTTATTTCATCATCATCATCTTTTTTTTTAAGAATGTTACCGTGTTACATCCTAAAACATTCACATGAACTTTCATGTAATTTGCTAGATCATCTATAACGTGATATTGTGTGATTTTAATCACTCTACAGACAATTTGGTCTGGAACTACCAGTCAGGTTCCCTGTACTCAAGTGACAGATTCAAGAATAAAGTTCCTAACACTATCAGGGTGTAGATGCTTCTTTCAAACTAGAGGAGCTAAATATTGAGCTTTTTTTAAGTGCAAGGAGGCCTCATCTGCCAATAGAAGATTAACGAATACAAGGGGAATTTATAACTTTTTAGAACATGTATTTGATTGACATTTTGCAACTTCACTCAATCTAAGCAATTTGCCTTTGATATGTTTTCCCCCCTCAATATTTTAGTTATAATTAATAAAAACAGGAACATGAGAACAAATTAGCAATTTTGAGTGTCATGCAAAGTGTGCAAAACTTTTTAGTTATAACCTACCTTGTTCACTTATGCATATGGTGGAACAAGGCACGTAAAGTTTTTATCACAATTCAAGAAATCTCTACAAAAACAATCGATAGACAACTTAAAGAATCTTTTCAACCATATGGATCAATCTTTCCCGGTTAGAACATACAAACACAAAAAACTATTATCCAGTGAGCAGATACCCGTGATTCTTAAAAGAGTTCTCATCTTTAGATAGAAATAATGCTTTTACACACGCATCCCAATCACCTTTGCCTTCGCTGCCTCTGTAATAAAATGAAATCTCATAAATAAAAAAAAAAACCTAGGCTTTCAGGCATGCCTAATGGCAAGAACTAAATGAAGGTGAAGTGACCTAGACTCGAATTCCACTTCAGCGAAGCATCCTAGCTATGAACTCCATCGCACTTGGTCTTACATATCTTAACTAAAAGATTCCAAAACCTAGAGACAAAACTATTTCCACATTCTTCCGAACAATAACCTATTTTTTTTCACCCTAACAGATCAAAATTAAACGAAAATTGAACAGAAACCCAGATTCACATTGAAAGGAACTAAAACCGAGCAGATAAATACTAGAGTAGTGACCTCTGATTCTCGTACTGTCAATTATCCAACAAAGAGCCCTATTTTTTTGAAGATAAATCCGAGAAGTGGAAAGCTAGGGTTTGGGATCCAAAGAAAAAAAAAACGAAGGCGAAATCACGCCCCTACCAAAATTTAAAAGGCTTAAACTTGCTCGCAAAACCTAGAAGCTAAACAATTTCCACATTTTCCCCAGACTAAACCTCAATTTTCCATCCCAACAACTAAAAGCTAGAAAAAAAAAAAGAAAACGACAATATATTAACAAAAAGAACCCCAATTCGCATGTAATAAAGGAGCTAAACCTTAGAAGAAGATGATGAGATCAGACTGCTGGCCTTTAACCGCTGAGCGTCAGTTCTTCGATCAAAAAGCCCTAAATCTGGAGAGGGAGGTGACAGCAGTGAGGAGCTAGGGTTTGGGGATCGAAGGAAAAGAGGACGAAATCGCGTCCCTCGCAAAATTTAAAGGCATTTCCTTGCTGGATACGGTTTTTCAAAACTTGCCGCCTTTTGTTTCCCCGAAAATTAGAAAAGGAGCGAGATACCGACACGTGCCTTTACATTAATTAACTAATTGGACGGTTTTGGGCTTAACTATCATTAGTCGTAAAATTGGCCCAACTGATTCGGTGATTCCAAAGACTGCTTGGCTCTCAAATTTGGATTCTTTTAAAACCTAAATATCATAGAACCCCACCTAAATTTGGATGATTAGCAGAACACCCCGTTAACTTTTGTAATATTAGAAAATCTCCTTTAAATTTAGGGGCTATTGGAAAAACACCTTTAACTTTGAGATTTTATCATAAAACACCCCCTACTTTATGGCCGTTTCTGATAAAATCTCGTTTTCTATTAAAACATAAAAGTTAAAGCGGGTTCTGATAATCATCTAAAGTTAAGGGGGTTCTAAGTTTACCCTCAATTTAACGAGGGAAAAAGTTATGGTTTGCTCAGAAAATTCTTTAAATTTTCAATTTTTTTATTTTTTGTTTGTTTAAATAGAAAATTAGATGTGGATCTCACTTTTCTCTTTACAGTGGAATCCGAATCCACGGGAGAAAGAGGACTTCTTGCGCAGAAATTTCTAAGATTTACATGAAAACTAACATGCCCTAAATGTGTTTTGAATTATACACTTCAGTGAAATTCATAAAAAAGCCAGATGTATCACGCTATCATTGTTGTTCTCGCACCCGGAAAAATATTTTAGAAAAACAAGATAAAAGCTACTCATGTTGCATAAAAGAATTTTAAAAATCAAAAGTATTTATATTATGGACTTGTTTCAACTTGCTTATCAAAGAAACGTATTAAAAAATTATTTGTTTTCGACTTGTAGTACATGCCACTGGCTTAAAAAAATACAGAAATCTATTTTTTTTCATTCTATTATACTTAGAATAGTTTCTTTAGAAAATCCCTGGATATTGAGAAACTCATAAGGAAAGTATTCTTTCGTTAAATAAGAACAATTTGATTAAATTTGCTCACTATATTCTTAAGAGGGAAGAAGTTTAAAGCCTAGCATCTTTATAAATATAGTTCGGAATCTGTAAATATAGTAACTTGGGCATCTTACTCTTCATTTTTCAACTCGGAATTATCAGCCAATAGCAATTTATTTGTGAGCTAACAGCCAATAGCAATTGAATTTGAAAGTTTAGGAGATAAATGGGGACAAGTCAGTTCAGGGAGCCAGGTGAGTCTGAGAATAGTAAAAGGGATAAAAAGAAACTTAATTTAATTTTTTTTAGAAGGTAAAATGGGACCAAATATATTTTAGGAAGATTAAGAGACAAATTCAATAGTATGGAGATCAGTTAGAGGCAAAAACATAAACAATACTACCATTTGCTTGTGCAACTCAGAACCGTCGGCAAGCATGCGAGCATAAGGACCTCCCACCTTGTACAAACTACAAAACTCAAATAATGTGGTATGATTTTGCTGACAAGAAAACTGTTTGGGGGCAGAGACACGCCCTCACGCCGCGGAAGCAATATAACCTGAGAGAAAGCCCTGGTTTTTGTTTTCACAAAATCTCAAGTCAATCTCTATATTCCCGTTACACAAAGGAAACAAGAACAGAAGTGAAATATCTCAACAAAGTGAGATATACATTCTTCCTCTCATCAGTTCTAGGATTGAATTGTCGAGGGAACCTACAAGCAATAGCCAACACCCAGAAAACAATAAAGACATGAGATTTACGTGGATCGGCAAACTTGCATACTTTCACGGGAAAGGGGGAGGGGAGATTCCACTATGAAGGAAAACACCGACGACTTGTACAGCCCAAAAGCTCGTCCCAAAGAAGAAGCTTTAATTTTTACACAAAAGAAATTGACCTCTCTCTTGTAAAATCCCTCTAAACTCTCTCTTTTTCTCTCCTCAAGATCTTAGATCTAGATCTGAAAAGACTCTCCTTTTTGTAGCCGTCAATGTTCGCGTGGAAAATTGTGTTCTTCTTCATTGATGATTTCATTACAACTTTGATAACAACTTTATGCGTTTACAAAGATCCGGTCTTTTTATAAGAGCCGGTTATAATGAAAATCAAAATAAAGAAATAAAAATTACAATTCTCTTCGAACAAATCACGAGCTCCTGTTTTGCGGTCACTCGTTTGCATGGGTTGTTTGCCTGCGCCGGGGTTGTTTGCCGTGGACCACCGCGAGATCTAGATCCGGTCGGATCTACGCAGTATTACGGGTATTATCCCACCAAGGAAATAATAGCCGAGAGGGATCGTTTCACCAAGGAAACGACCGCTCGAATCTCGGGATCTAAGAACCAAGCTTAGATCCGGAGTGTACCTACGTAGATCTGAGATCTGATTCCTCTCGAACACCTGCCTTATTTGACGTTGATGATCGCCGAGCACCGGATCTGAATGGACAAGCCCTTGAAGTTCCAAAGCTCCAATCTTTTTAAGTTTTAGATCTGAATCCGGCAGAGCTTCGACACCTATTTTTCCAATCCTTCAAAATGAAGAACACCTTCCTCTATTTATAGCCTCTCTTCACTGTGCCCGTGTGCATGTGAGGGGGGGGGGAGGGGAAACCACCGGCCACCTTGGGGTGGCTCGGCTGCCGAGCCACCCTGGGGTGGCTCGGCTTGGGCCGAGCCACCTCGGGTTGGCTCGGTTTCGGCCGAGTCCCCCGGGTGTGTTCCGTTTCCCGTTGTTCGATTGTTTCCCGTCTTTTGGTTCTTCGTTTGATTTGTATCGGACCTAGATATGATAGTCCGGGTCTTTATTTGGCAGTAAATCCACTTCTGAGTCCGGGTCCGAAACTGATCTTGATTCGATCGCGATTTATCCGAGTCCTCTCTTGGTTGGACGACTCGTTAACTCCCCGAACCGTTGGATTGATTCCGCACGCGAATTCATTCCGTTGATCGCGTGCAATTTGTTGACTTCGTCGCCTCGTCACTCGATGGTTCGTTGATTTGCCGAATCACCGTGTCGAGCTGTGTTGAGGGACCTATAGGCAATTTTATACGCCTACAGATACCCCCTCCAAAGTATTTCAGTCTCGTTCTTTTATAGAAGAGTCTGGAATACTTTGGATGTGATTGTCCCAACCTTCAGTCGGCGTAGCGGGACTTTGGAATGGCTTCTGTTCTGGATTCCTTCAAATTCCTTTAGGCTATTCGGTGCTTTGTCGAACGTCTGTAAGGGTTCCGGTGCTGCATTTATTGTCTGACCGTTGTTAGAATTTTGAACTTGAAGTCGATTCTTGATTTCTTGATTTTTTTAGCTCGAGTTGGTTGCTTCAACATAGAACTGATCATCGATTGACGGCGTTGAATCTTTATTTACAACGCGTTATCCGGCGTTTGAGCTTCATTGCGACGCGTTGTCCGGCGTTTGAGCTTCATTGTGACGCATTGTCCGGCATCCAGGCTTCATTGCGACATATTGTTCGACGTCTGACACAGTTTATACTCGTACGTCTTCTGGAGTATACACAGTTTAAGCTCTTAAGGTATTGGAGCGTGGCGGATACTCGAGTCACGAGACCAATCCATAGAATTGATGCGTCAATGACTCGTACTTATAGAATTTTTGGCAAATTCTCAGCCATCAACGGATTTGATGAGCCTTTACCGACTACCGTTTGAGTCGGGCTAGCATGCGGATTGTTTAAGTCCGTTCGCATGTAACGTTGCGCTCAGAGATTGAATTCTCTGAGACTTTGTGCTATGATGTCGAATACATAGACTTCGCCATTGTTGCAGGAATAGGCTACCCGGCGACACGTGTGAGGTGTTGACTTTAGGATTTTTGACTAATCCCCAGCCTTAAACGGATTTGACGTGCTCTTACCGATTACCGTTTGAATCGGGCTTACATGCGGATTGTTTAAATCCGTTCCGCATGTGACGTTGTGCTAAAGGAATGAACTCCTTTAGACTTTGTGCTATGATGTCGAATACATAGACTTCGCCATTGTTATGGGAATAGGCTACCCAGCGACGCGTGTTAGGCGTTGACTTTAGGGTTTTTGGCTAACCCCCAGCCTTCAACGGGTTTGAGATGCTCTTACCGACTACCGTTTGAGTCGGGCTTACATGCGGATTGTTTTAGTCCGTTCCGCATGTGACGTTGTGCTAAAGGAATGAACTCCTTTAGACTTTGTGCTACGACTTTGAATATGTAGACTTTGCCATTATTATGGGAATAGGCTACCCAGCAACGTGTATTAGACGTTGGCTTATCCCTTATTAGGCTTCGGGATAAGATTCCCCAGGTTTAGACCCTGGTGTCTTTTTCAATCAGCGAAAGACTAAACCGGTGACGCGTATTAGGCGTCGGCATATCCTTTCTTAGGATTCAGGATGAAATTCCCTATGCGTGTGAGGCATGGATTTTGGTGTTATTAATAACAACCTGCCACAATGTTGAATATGTGGACGAGTGTTCTTTTCAACGGTTAAGAACGAACCGGCAGCGCGTGTTAAGCGCAGGCTTATCCTTGCTTAGGTTTTAGGATAAAATACCCCAGAATCGAACTCTGGTGTCTTTTTCTGTGGAAAAAGACTAAACCGGCAGCGCGTGTTAGGCGCAGACTTATCCCTACTTAGGATTCGGGATAAACTTCCTAGGATGAATCCTAAATTCTTGGAAAAGGATTGGTGTGGGAAGGAAGAATTTTATATCCTATTCCCAGTTAGAAAGGAGACTCGAGGTGGGATCTCCACCCCCAGAATCCGGAAAGGTGAAACTGAGAGTGGGATCTCCACTCCGAGAATCGAAGAGATTCGGATAACCCTAACTGTCGAAAGGTTTGATTACCGAGGTAAAGATGAATTTCTCGTTTATCGAGAGTGAATTGTGGTTTTGGTCCTAATTGTAGGAAGGTTTGACCAAGCAAGAGTTTGAGATGACCCTAACTGTAGGAAGGTTTGATCAAGCAAGAGTTTGAGATGACCCTAACTGTAGGAAGGTTTGATCACTCGATTTGAAAGTGGACCTCTCGTTCATTAAAGGAATCGAGAGGGGATTTTGGTTGTGGTCCTAACTGTAGGAAGGTTTGACCAAGTGGGGAATTTAAAACGATCCTAACTGTAGGAAGGTTTGATCGCTCGATTTGTGGGCCTCTCGTTCATTAAAGGAATCGAGAGGGGATTTTGGTTTTGGCCCTAACTGTAGGAAGGTTTGACCAAGTAGGAGGTTTGAGACGATCCTAACTGTAGGAAGGTCTGATCGCTCAATTTGAAAGTGAACCTCTCGTTCATTGAAGGAATCGAGAGGGGGTTTTGGTTTTGGTCCTAACTGTAGGAAGGTTTGACTAAGTGGGGAATTTAAAACGATCCTAACTGTAGGAAGGTTTGATCGCTCGATTTGTGGGCCTCTCGTTCATTAAAGGAATCGAGAGGGGATTTTGGTTTTGGCCCTAACTGTAGGAAGGTTTGACCAAGTAGGAGGTTTGAGACGATCCTAACTGTAGGAAGGTTTGATCGCTCAATTTGAAAGTGAACCTCTCGTTCATTGAAGGAATCGGGAGGGGGTTTTGGTTTTGGTCCTAACTGTAGGAAGGTTTGACCAAGTGAAAAGTTAGAGTAAGAGTACAAATCATTGTAGGAATGTTGATTCGTACAAATCACTCGAAAGGGGATCCTTGATGTTAAGTGATAAGGACTTAACACAAAGGGTTTTGACAATTCGTCAATGATTGATAGATCAGAATTCTAAGCATTAAGAGTTTAGTGCTTATCACTTTATTCATCATGACTGGGTTATCCCTAAGAATATTACATTTAACATTCTTCCGGGAACTTCCCGTTACCTGAATTATCCACCCCCAGCTTTCTTTACAAAACTTGGTGTATCATTGAATTAGATGCACGATCGGGTTATCCTTAAGAGCACCACGCATGACACTCTCCAGGAACTTCCCGTGGAAATAGTTTAGACTCATATACCTATTGGAGTATCAGGGAGCAGTTTAACCTCTTATACCGGTCGGAGGATTGAGAAGCAGTTTATACTCGTATACTCTTCGGAGTGTCAGGAAGCAGTTTATACTCTTATACCGGTCGGAGTTGTGCCGTTTTCAACTGGCTCACTCTAGCGTTATGACACCGGCTTCAACCAAGGTCTGGATGCTATTCTTGAGTGTAAAGCACGCCTTGGTTGGGTGAAGGATCCTCCTGTGGTATGCGCAGTACTTCGGATTCGTAATATCGTCAGCTTCCTCCTGATTCGTGATCGGTGGGATCTTGATCTTGTTATTGTCGAGGAGGGATTTGAAGATGGCTGGAACATCTTCGTCCTTGAAGGAGTACTCTTTTTGAGGCCTCTGATCCGAAGTCTTTTGCTGCCTCCGGGACTGCTGTTGCGATGTTTGATTAGCATCGACAGTCGTTGTGGGTGTCTTGCCCTTACCACGGGAGGCGAAGTTCGAATTCGGAGGATTAATCATCGATTGACCCCTCTCGGCCTTCTTCCTTCGGAGGAAGCGTTCGGCTTGTTCACCTCGGACCTTCAAGTCTTTCCAAGTGTTGGACGGTGCTGTCCCTATTGCTTCCAACACGTCCAGTGCGAGGTTGTTGTGGCAAGTCTGGAGAACGAACTCCTCAGTGATCGGGTCCTTGCAATTCAACGCTTTGTTCCGGAACCTCTTGACGAAGGTTTCGACCGGTTCCCCATCCTTTTGTTTCTCGTCGAGCAACGTTCCGATGGATATCTCGGTGTCGTCGTCGAAGAAGTTAGCGATGAATTTTGTCTCCATGTCGTCCCAGCTATTCACGCTTCCTGGCTTGAGGCGGCGATACCAATCGAAGGCGGCTCCGCGAAGAGTACCAACGAATGACCGCACCATCAGAGGCTCATTGCCGGAGATAACACCCAGGTGCAATTTGAAATAAATCAAATACTGAGTGGGGGAACCTTTCCCATCGAACGGCGTGAAGTTGATTAGACTAAACTTCGCCGGATAGGGGATTGACTCACACTCCCTTGGGTATGGACAAGGAATGCCCGTTTTCTTCACCTCTTGAGCGGACATCAAGGTATTGATTTTGCTCTCGAGGCTTTTGATCTTCAAGTTTTCACTTGTATCTTCGTTGGCATCCTCATTACCACCCCCTTCGTTGATGGGCGGATTATTGGCATTGCGAGCTTCATCCGCATCCGTATGCTCAACTTCCTGAACAACCTGATTACGATGGCTTGGTTCACCTTGTTGGTTCCTCAGTGCCTGGAGTTGTTGGTCATGCATCTCTTTCATAGTCTGCATGGCCATCTGCATCTCTAGCCTGAAGCTCTCCTGTTGTTTGGCCATGGCTTCTTCGAGCATCTTGGCCACTTGTTTCGCGCTTATC